>JAUMTR010285685.1:0-11581 GCA_032270685.1 Microctenopoma stevenorrisi | reverse complement strand
TTGTTTTATTGCTAGTAAAACTGATTTAAATTGAACTTAAACGCTCCTTGTCTTGAATTAACGAACACGCAGGTTTTCTTTAGAATTTGGAAACCACAAAATACAGCCTGTTAATAGAGATATATTAATCTGCTCTAATAAAGACGTACTGATCAAGGGTCTGATATCCTTCAGCAGTCTAGTTTGGATGGGGTCTAATTGACAAGTAGATGGTTTTGTTGAATTAATTATTAAAATGAACACACTTGATCTACAGGATGGAAAGATCCTAAGAACACGTCAGATACTGCTGGACAGATTCTGTCCATGCCAGTTGCAGGAAGGGACTGGTCATTTGTACTCTGTTAGGATTTTACTAGTAAAAAAGTTCATAAAGTTACTGCTAAGAGATAGGGGAATACTCTGCTCAACAGAACTATGACTGTTTGTCAACCTGCTACAGTGCTCAAAAGAAACCTGGGGCTGTTCTTATTATCCTCTATTAGAGCCGAATAGTATGTAGTTTTAGCTTTATGGAGGGCTTTTCTATGAACTATTAGGCCATCTTTCCAGGCGCCATATCCTTTTTAGCTTTTGCATTGTTTGCTTTAAGTTACAAATATGTGAATTGTATCATGGAGCTATCCCCTCTAGTTTACTTAGCTGGTGTGTCTGAACATTGTTTGTCTGAACCATGTCTGTCTTTGGGAGTTTTTTTTTAGACATAACTATCTTCTGGATGACTTAGAACCTTCACAGATATCAAACCCCACAATTCATACTTGTATGTACATAATGTGATAGGACTATGTCAACAACAATCAACCAGAAGGAATCATCAATATCCTGATGAAACTTATTATTATTCACTGAATTATTGTGGTTAACATTTGTTTATTTGGCAATGAAAACACAGCAAATATAGGAAATGGTTTGGCATTACTTTCCACCTTATCAAACAGATGACGAACCGCTCAGTTTTCTTTATCTGTTATCACACGGACAGGTGTAGTTTCTCCTGTGCTTCAGGTGGAGTCACTGTAGCACCAATAAGCAGCAATGTTTTGAAAGAAATAAGGGGAGCAAAGAGAGAAATCAAAGTGTTGTATGATGTAGAAAATGCCATTTGAGCATGACCTGACACCTTTTAAGACAGACTTTATGTTTTCAAGAACCAAGTAAGTACGGTTGCCACTGAACAGCAACATTTGCTGTTCAATATATAACAATATTATCTTGCTTATTTGAATGCTGCACTTCTTTAACTGATGATATTACATGATGCACTGTAACTGACCATACTCAGAAAGTGCATCTAGTTCAGAGTTTCACTGACGTATTTTTTATTTATTTTATTCCTTTCTCCCCCACTCCCCCACCATCCAACTTTAATAACCTGCTCTTACCACAGTCTGTTACAAGTCGTGTCTCTTGCACTGCTTTGGCTTCTGTATTGTTTTGTCTTTGTGTTCGTATAATAAATAAAAAATTAAATTAAAAAATGCATAAAATTTTTGGTAAATATTTAAGCATCCATCCATCCATCCATCCATCCATCCATCCATTATCTGCCACTTGATCTGGGGTCAGGTCGTGGGGGCAGCAGCCTAAGCAGGGAAACCCAGACCTCCCTATCCCCATCACCTCCTCCAGCTCATCTGGGGGGACCCTAAGGCGTTCCTAAGCCAGCCGGGAGATGTAATTCCTCCAGCATGTCCTGGGTCTGCCCCGGGGCCTTCTTCCAGTGGGGCATGCCTGTGACACGCCACTGACTCCTCTCCATGCGCAGGAGCAGCGACTCTACTCTGAGTCTCTCCCGGATGACCGAACTTCTCACCCTATCTCTAAGAGAGAGTCCAACCACCCTTCAGAGGGAACTCATTTCGGCCGCTTGTATCCTCTCAATGGATCTGCTCCATCTTACTTTGACACTCTACTGGAGGTCCATCTTTACAAGGTCTCAGATCATAGTCCAGTCTTTTCTCCTTTGTGGTCCGTGGCTGGTGGAATAACTTGCCCTGCCCCATTCGACTGACAGACAGTATTACCACCTTTAAAAACTCACTTGTTCAAAAAGTACTTCAATTGAGTCTAACACACACACACACACACTCATTACGTTGTCTAGCACTAAACAATTCCTATGCATGTTTTTGTCTTGACGAGTTAGGCCTTATCAGGGTGCTTTGTTGTAGTATCTCAGTTTTTGCGAAAACTAGATGGTAATTGCTGGTGTCAGCAAAAGCGTCTGCCAAGTAAATTAAAGTAAAGTAAAGTTGTATCCGCGATCTCGGGAATCCGCATTGTTCCTATTCGATCCGAGATTCAACTATCGATCGAACTCTCTTCTCCAGCACCCTTGCATTACCAGGGGGGGCTGAGGAGTGTTATCGCCCAGTAGTTGGAGCACATTCTCTTTTAAGCATATACACACAAAAAAGAAAACGGTGTCAGATGTGGCTGTTGTCATTCATGGATAATATTGTCAGGGATAATAGAGCATACTGCAGTACCAAATGGTTATATTCTAATTAGCCTTTTTTGCAGTGTACCTTGGGGATCATGCACAGAAAACATGTTTGGTCATTTAATTTCAAATTAAGAACAATTACTTTCAGAGGGAACAGAAACTCCCTGACAACAAACATTTAAGAGTTACATTATGAAAAAGCTTTGTCTTCCCACATAGTTTTTTGTGTGGATTGGTTGGCTGTGGGCTGTATGTTGCTGGGCGTGTTTCCGCAACCGTCCAATAAGCTTTAGCAGCCTGGTTACGTCGTATAGGTTATGATTGACTGCAGGCTCTTAGAAGCGGAGAATAGGACAGCGGTGACAGTGAAGCGATAGACTTTAGCTGATTGTCAGCTAATTTTGACCTGTAGCGTCTCTGTCAGGAGTTTGAGGTAATGGACCCAAGAGCACTCGAACACAGAGGGGATTCAAAGGAAAGAGGTTTAATAACAACACAGACAAATATGAAAACCACAACCAAGGAAGACAGATAACTGCACATAAATAGCTCAAACTAAAAATCACTCCACATGGGAGGCACACACTAACACTCAGAGATAACAAAACTAAGGAACTGTCAGACCTAGGCTGAGCTGAATAATATAACTGAAAATCACTCCAAACGGGAGGGATAAACACAGGTACTGGAACTAAAACAAACAACTACGAACAGGTGACAGACCAGACGACAGAGTTAAACATTACATAACAGACTCTACGACTTACGGGCAGGCGGGAGGACGGAGACAGACTGGGAGCAAACAAAACCAAGGATCAGACCAGACACAGGACAAACCAGGCAGACGCAGGACGCAAAGTGGAGACACGACAGAACACACGCTAAACCAGGAGGGGTGCAGACAGCGGCTAGGATAAGGATCGGCAGGTTGGCAGGAAAAGCAGAGCAATGAACTGGTTCGGCGATCGTCGAACCTCAGCAGGCTCGAGTACGCGCGAAAGCATTTGAGGGACATCGTCGCTCTGACTATGGCGCGGCCGCTCTCGGCGTCCCAGAGGCTCTCGGCTGCTTCGCCTCGCGACCTGTACACCCTGGAGAGAATCAGCAGGCCCACGTAGGCTCTGAAGTCCATCGCGTCCATGCTCCTCCAGCTGTTCCCGCGCTCCTGGCGCCTCCCTCCTGGCGGCCTAGAGGTTGGTCATGCGCACCGCTCTCTCCTGGATCCCGGGCTCCGGGAAGGTGAGGAACGAGGACAGCGCGTCGACGCACGCTCTAGCGCCTTCGGGGGTGGGCCCAGGTTTGCTTTAAATTCATACTTTTTTTTCCATCTTTTTAGATATTTCACATTTCTTTGATCTTTCTGTTGCATACATTTTGCATCGCCTACCAATTCTTCTCTGCTTTTTGTCCAAATATTCCCCTTTTTATACAACTGTTTTGCACAGGCAGACAGAAACACAGTAACGGACAGAGAGCTTTCTGTTATCACCACTAGGTTTCCCGCTCTCTGTCACTCACTCTCTCCTCATTGATCCTACTTCAACTGATCAGGAAAGGCTCAGTTATCACCGTTAGGTTTTCCGCCTTTTTTATTAGCTGTGGCCTCACCATAAGGCTATGCACTGTTATTACTTAAGGTTTTCCCAACATGCCTTTCGTTGTGTTTCTCTGAATTGAATTTCTTTAGGGCAGGCCTTCAATTATCTCTCAATAGACACCTGAGTTCAATTTCTGTAGTCACCCCCAGGCCTGATTACTGCCACACCTGTTTCAATCAAGAAATCGCTTAAATAGGAGCTACCTGACACAAAGAAGTAGACCAAAGGCACCTCAAAAGCTAGACATCATGCCAAGATCCAAAGAAATTCAGGAACAAATGAGAAAAAAGTAATTGAGATCTAATAGTCTGGTAAAGGTTATAAAGCCATTTCTAAAGCTTTGGGACTCCAGCGAACCACAGTGAGAGCCATTATCCACAAATGGCAAAAACATGGAACAGAGGTGAACCGTCCCAGGAGTGGCCGGCCGACCAAAATTACCCCAAGAGCTCAATTAAGGTCAGTGTTCACGACTCCACCATAAGAAAGAGACCAGGCAAAAACGGCCTGCATGGCAGATTTCCAAGGCGCAAACCACTTTTAAGCAAAAAGAACATTAAGGCTTGACTCAATTTTGCTAAAAAAACATCTCAATGTTTGCCAAGACTTTTGGGAAAATACCTTGTGGACCGACGAGACAAAAGTTGAACTTTTTGGAAGGTGTGTGTCCCGTTACATCTGGTGTAAAAGTAACACAGCATTTCAGAAAAAGAACATCATACCAACAGTAAAATATGGTGGTGGTAGTGTGATGGTCTGGGGTTGTTTGGCTGCTTCAGGACCTGGAAGGCTTGCTGTGATAAAAATCCTGAGAAGAATGTCCGGCCATCTGTTCTTCAACTCAAGCTGAAGCGATCTTGGGTGCTGCAGCAAGACAATGACCCAAAACACACCAGCAAATCCACCTCTGAATGGCTGAAGAAAGAAACATACAAAACGAAGACTTTGATAGTATCTCTTAAACGTGGAGATACTACAACAAAGAACCCTGATAAGGCTTAACTCGTCAAGACAAAGAACATGCTTTGAAATTGTTTAGTGCCAGACAACATAATAGCCTAGTCAAAGTCCTGACCTGAATCCTATTAAAATGTTGTGGCATGACCTTAAAAAGGCCGTTCATGTTATAAAACCCTCAAATAAAGCTGAATTACAACGATTCTGCAAAGATGAGTGGGCCAAAATTCTTCCAGAGCGCTGTAATAGACTCCTCAGAAGAGGCAAATAGTTTTTCACACCACTGTAGTTAGAGAAGGATCAGGTAACCAAACCGTCTCTTAGTTTTGCTGCTATAGGTTTAGTCAAAACTCAATGTCTGAGCAGGGAGCAGGTGAAAGAAATACCAGTTTAAGTGCAGTCCCAGCCAATCCTAGCCTCTCCTGGCAGACACCTGACAGGACCCCCCCCCCCTAAGACCGGCCCCTGATGGTCCAGGACGGCCGTGAACGCTGGCCCGCCGTCAATTACCCGAGGCGGCGGAGGAGGCGCGGTGGAGGGAACCAGCGGAGAGACGACGTAAGGCTTGAGCTGAGAAACGTGAAACACAGGGTGGACCTTGATGGATGGAGGGAGTCGCAGCCGATAGGTGACCGGGTTGATACGGGAGACGATGGCATAGGGTCCAATAAAGCGAGGGGAGAGCTTGGCTGAGTCAGTGCGTAGCCGGAGGTTTTTTGTGGACAACCAAACACGGTCGCCGGGCGTGAACGACCGTCCTGGGGGATGCCGGCAGCGATGCTGTCGTGCATAGTCTGAATTGGCCCGGGTGATTGCCGCCCTGGCTTTAACCCAGGCCAGCCGGCACCGACGGACCAAATGCTGGGCCGCTGGCACCTCGGCTTGTGGTTCCAGGTGAGCAAAAAACCATGGGTTGAAAACCATGACAGGTCTCGAAGGGCGACAGCCCGGTGGCAGAGGAGACGTAGAAAGTTGTGGGAGAGCTCCGCCCAGAGGAGATAGCGAGGCCAGAGAGACGTCTGGGAGGAGACAAAGCACCGCAGAAAATGGCCCAGTTGCTGGTTGGCCCGCTCCGTCTGGCCATTTTTTTGCGGGTGGTAGCCCGAGGGGAGGCTGTATGTGGCCCCAACCAGACGGCAAAAAGCTCGCCAGAATTTCGACACAAACTGGGGGCCTCGGTCAGAGACGACGTCTTTGGGGAACCTGTGCAGCCGGACCACCTGCTCCAGAACCAACTCTGCCAGGATCTGCGCAGAAGGACAAGGCCACCAGGTGCACTGCCTTGGAGAACCCGTCGACGATTGTGAGGATGGTGTCTTTGCCATCTGCCGCCGGGAGACCAGTGACAAAATCCACCCCAATGTGTGACCAGGGCCGGCGGGGAACGGGAAGTGGTTGCAGGATCCCCGGTGTCGGCTGTGTGGATAACTTAGCTCGGGCGCAGACGTCGCAGGCTGACACAAACTTATGGACATCCCGGCGAATAGATGGCCACCAAAAGGCACGCTGACGGGAACTGACCCCGCTGAGATAGAACAGCGCCTGCACCCACATCAGATGCGTCCACCTCAACAACAAAGGGCTTGGCAGGGTCCGGGTGCAACAGAATAGGAGTGGTGGTGAACAGTTCCAAAAGGCGCTGGAAAGCTTGCACGGCCTGTGGAGGGAGGTGGAGAGGAGTCTTTTGGACCATGGGTTTCGTAAGAGCTGTGAGGGGTGCTGCGACTGAACTGAAGCCTCGGATGAACCGCCGGTAGAAATTGGAAAACCTCAGAAAGCTTTGTAGCTGTTTAAGACTAGTGGGCTGAGGCCACTGAGTCACAGCCTCCACCTTCCGGGGTTCCATGGCCACGCCCTGCGGGGTGATGGCAGTCGATGAGCAAGCAGCCTTTGAAGAACGGCCCTGACGTGACGGGGGTGGTCTGTTTCTGACTGGAAGTACACCAGAATGTCATCCAGATAAACGAAACGCTGGGTCGATAACGGGCTCAGACATCCTGTCGGGAATGCCCTTGTGGCGTGCAGGATCGACCCAGATGCAGAGTATCAGCAAAGGGGTTGGAAAGCACACGCGTTTATCTAGAAACACCCAAGCGCTTACGCGGATTCCACCAGAATCGGTGTTACAATAACCGGCCAATAAAAATAACACGGGGTAGAAAAAACGTACTCACGGTACTGTAGACTTGAAAGAGATGAACGTCTTGATAGAGCTCAGGACATGAATGGCAAAACAAAAGGTGAAAGGAATACCAGTTTAAGTGCTGTGCCAGCCAATCCTAGCCTCTCCTGGCACAGCCTGACCTGCTCACCTGACAGCTGTGTAGCTTGTTGGGTGACAAAAGGCCTAATTTTTCTGATGTTGTGGAGAGTAATTATACAGGACCTGAAGGCAGCGGCAACATGCTAATTCAGGCTCAGCTTGTTGTCTATCCAAACCCCAAGGCTTTTGGCAGACTGTGTGGGTTTTATTTTTAGCGAGCCAATTTGGATTAAGATGTTTTGCTGAGGGGAGTTGTTTCCTGGGAGATTTCAGTTTTTGACAGATTCAATTGGAGGTGTCGCTCAGACATCCAAGCCGATATGTCTGAGAGACAAGCTGAGATTTTTGTTGATACAGTGGTATCATCTGGTGGGAAGGACAAATAAAGCTCAGTGTCATCAGCATAGGGTAGGGTAGTTGTGAATTGGCCCTATATAAATAAAGTGGAATTAAATGAGTGAGCAAGGCCCTGGACAGCCCGGCCGATGTCCCGCCCTGTAGCACTATATACCTCATATACCCTTGGTGTAATGTTCGTGTTGTGGTGTAGGACTCAGAAATGCCCGTGAACCCGAGAGAAGGTTTAGATCGTTTATTGAAGCACACTACAGCCCAGGAGAAGTGAACAGCCGGAGAGTCAGAGGAGGGGGACTGCGGGGAGCAGGAGCCACCGGGGAATCTAAGGGCGAGAACAGAATAGTTGGTGTGGAGACTGGGGAGGAAAACTGGGGTATGGTGCGGTACTCACAGAGGCAAGGAGCGAGGAAGCTGTTCCAGAGGTGAGGAGAGGGCTGGGCTGAACGACGTCCAGGACTGGTGCTTCTGGGGAGTGGCTTGGGGAAAAATGGTGCGTTACTCTGAACAGAGCAAGCCTGGGGAATGGTATCGATCCCCTTGAATAATAGTTCATTACACAGTCTCTAAATCGAAAAGCAAAATCCTTTATGCAGGCATTCACAACTCAAATCCTAGAAATCCAAATGTCCAAATCCAAATGTCCAAATCCAAATATCCAAATCCAAATATCCCAAAATCCAAATATGCCAAATCCAAATATCTGAAATCCCCGTGGTGGAAACACAGTCAGAGGTCAGAGGTACTGGTACTCACGAGTCGGCCGAGAGACAGAAAGTCCAGGTTCTGGGTGGAGGCTCGAAAGACGCTTGCTGGGGTCGGCATAGCAGACGATCTGGCAGCAGAGAGGAGCTGGCAAACTGCTTAACACAGGGGAAGAACAGGTGAGAGTGGTTGCACTGATTACCGGTAATTGGCAGGAGCAGGGGGAGTGTGAAGTGATGAGAGGCCAGGAAATGACCATATACGGCGAGGCTCAGAGCCTGGGACCCGAGGCCGTGACACTTGGTTCATTCAGCTCCGCACACAACAAGTGTCATTCATATCAATCTTGCAGGCTGCATTAACATTAAACTTTCATATTAAGACGGGGGCTGCAAATTATCGTCTTGGGGGGCCGCGAGTCTGAGACCCCTGCTATAAAGTGCGTTGAGATGACTTATGTTGTAAATTGGCGCTATATAAATAAAGTGGAATTGAATTGAGTTATGCTAAAGCACATTTGGACAAGCCAGCTTCATTTTGGAATAAAGTACTATGGACTTATGAAACCAAAAATTTTGTTATTTGGGCATAACAAGGGTCGTTATGCATGGAGGAAAAAGATCACAGCATTCCAAGACATACACCTGCTACCTACAGTAAAATATGGTGGTGGTTCCATCATGCTGTGGGGCTGTGTGGCCAGTGCAGTATCAATATCAGCAGATTCTGGAGTCCAATGTCCATGATTCAGTGACAAAGCTTCAGCTGCGCCGGGGCTGGATCATTCAACAAGACAACATCCCCAAACACTGCTCAAAATCTATTAAGGCATTCATGCAGAGGAAGAAGTACATAGTTCTGGAATGGCTATCTCAGTCCCCAGACGTGAATATCATTGAAAACCTGTGGTGTGAGTTAAAGAGAGTTGTCCATACTCAGAAGCCATCAAAGTTGAATGAACTACAGATGTTTTGTAAATAGCAATAGCTGTAATTTCTGCAAAAGGAGGATCTACTAAATATTAAGTTCATTTATTTTTTTGTGGTGCCCAAACCTATGCACCTGCCTAATTTTGTTTAAACAATTATTGCACACTTTCTGTAAATCCTATTAACCTAGTTTACTTGTCAAATATCACTGGGTGTGTCTCCTATATGATATATTTAGTTTAAAATCTTTATCGTAACAACCAACCAAAAACATACAGGAAAGTTCCAAACTTTCGCACCCCACTATACGTAAAAAAATAAAAACAGTGCTTTGGTTTACTTTGTCAAACAGTGTCTCCTCGTGGACTGTGAAGCAGGGAAGCAGATAAATGCAACATTCAAGGCTCAAGTAACATTACTATCAGTTGTATCCCTGTGTGTCTGTTCAACATGATGGCTAATGTTCTCAGACAAAAGCTTCTAATGAAGGAGCAGTTCAACACAGGTAAGACTGAAGTTTGTGTAATTTTCCTTAGATTCTTTTGTATTTAAACTATTTAACTGGTGCCACTGTTTAATTATTTAACCAAAGGTTGACCTATTTAAAATGGAAATTGTTCAGATACAGACTTGGTGTGCATTTTTAATATTGTTTACCTTTCTTTGTGTACTTTAACCTGCATTTAAGCTAAATATAAGTTATACAATTACTAATGTATAGTCTGTTCTCTTAAGTAATTTACACCTTTTATCTGTTTCTAGTTTTGGGGTCCTACACATTTTTATTTGTCCTGTCTCTATACTTGCATTACTTGCAATGGTAATTTTACTTTCTAATGTATTCTGTATCTGCTCTATGATGAATTAGCTACATTGACCTGCTCACTTACAGGATAAATTATTTATCTCTACTGGAGCTATCTGTTTCCGAACTAATGTATTGCCATTTCACCTGCTCTCTGATTTCAATCTCTCTTCTCCTGATACACTTCCACCAATCTGAAGTGGTATAATATTAAGCTATATCACTATAATAATCAAAGAGAGTAATTTTTCAATTTAAGATAAGCTAGATCTTTGTTGTCAGGAACAATGAAAAACTAGAAATTGTTTTTGCGACATATAAAACAAAAGTCATACAAAGTATATTAATATAGATAGTAGCAGCTGAAAGACTCATAAATACTTGTACAATATAGACTGCGGGCGGCTGTGGCTCAGGAGATAGAGCAGTCGCCTGCCAATCGGAAGATTGGCAGTTCAATTCCCCGCCTTCAATTATATGTCAAAGTGTCCTTGGCCAAGACACTGAACCCCAAGTTGCCCCAGGTGTGTCAGATCTGCTGCATAGCAGCTCTGCCATCGGCGTGTGTGAATAGGTGAATGAGAAGCAGTGTAAAGTGCTTTGAGTACCAGTTTAGGTAGAAATGCGCTATATAGGTGCAGACCATTTACCATTTAAACATATAATGTTCAAAATAATGTGCAATGTGGAGTCAATAGTTGTGATTGGGTCCAGCTCTAAGCATTGTAGGAGTGGGACTGAAGATCAACATTTAGTGATGAACAGGAAGGACATGTTTGACAGCCTATGGTAAAATAAATTTTGATTTTGACTTGTACCATCTGCCAGAGGGGAGAGAAATATGAGTGCTTTGATAAAACTACCGGCTCTCGGCTAGAGTCAGTATAGATGTCTCTGAGGGGTAGACAGTGGTGCTGCAAGGCTAGGTTTCATCATACATAGCCTATAACAGCGGTCCCCAAACTTTTTTGCCCCACGGACCGGTTTAATGTCGGACAATATTTTCATGGATCGGCCTTTAAGGTGTGGCGGATAAATACAAAAAAAATGATATGACCTGCATGAAAACTGTGGTATTTTCTAAACATAAAAATAAACACGAAATATTACGTGAGCAACGTCCTCTCTGCCTGCAACACTCTCTGGTCACTATGGTAACGTTTAAACATGCCTTCAAAATTAAATACACCGCAAAGACAAAGTGCATGAAAGACCCGACTCACCACAATGCTGAATCAGTGGAAACCCTGAGCTTGTTTTTCTGCAACTAGGCAGTTCCATCCAGGGGAATAGGAGACAATGACACCCGAAGTGTGTAGCTAATGTCCAGTCTACTTCGTAATTTTGTTTTGGTCGCCGTCACTGTAAAACCCCGCTTGGTGGGCTTGGTGCGTGGGAATGTCCCGTTGGGATAAATCCGTATTTTAGGTAGGACCCCTAATAATGTCTATTAAATGTAGCTTTCTTTTTCTTGGAAGTCGAAGGCTCCTCTTCTGTCTCCTGGCTGGGCCTTTTCCCCTT
>JAUMTR010285674.1:0-11582 GCA_032270685.1 Microctenopoma stevenorrisi | reverse complement strand
AAAAGAGTGACTGTCACTCTTAATACGTGACACTTGAGAGCCCTGTACGTATGTAGATCAATATGTATAGTGTGCCAATGTAAGTGTACTTCGGGCCAGTGCATCTAATCTCTAACTAATCCTGTCAGAATCCTCACTGTCCCTCATTGTTAATCTGTTTATCTTTGGTAATAACGCTCACAATATCTCCTCTGCTCCTATAAACCAACGTAGTCTGGAGTGATTGTTCGTTTTTAAGCATTGAGTTTGAAAACCCCGCCCCTGTCTCAAAACAGGCGCGACACATCGACGATACGTCTGTGTGTAATGAAGCTTCATTTGGGTGGTCACGTGATTTTTCTCGTGGTGAAGCAAGGCATCGACACAACAGCTGCGATACTTCTGCTTCAAAAGGTCGATACTGACTCGAATCATCTGCTTCGAGTGTAACATCACTAATTCGGACTACAATAAAATCTGCACCACTATTTTATTACTTGCTTTCATTTGGAGTTTGGCTTTATAGATGCAGCTAAAGTGGCTACGTGAAGGTGAGTCAGTCAGTCAATACCAGCTAAATGACAAAATAAAACACAAAAAGCATCTTGGTCAAACACAGTACAGTAATCTCTGATAGATGAGGTTGGTGTAACTGATTGTGGTCTTATGTAACAATCCTGGAAGAGAACAACCTGGTTTTGCCCAATTCCTAATCAATCTAAGCCTGGCTTAAGTAGTAAGTAAGTAAGTATTAAATAAACAACATAATTTTGCATAGACTGGTCATTAACAATGTAAACCAGCCCACATATATGTCTGTTTGTACCTGTCAATATCATTAGTAAATCTCAAAAATGTTTTATCCAATAGCAACTGGACTTGTTTGGTTTCTTGACAACATTTAACTCTGGAATGGAATGGCTATCCTGTGTCCCTAGACTTTTTAATGTGATTTTTAATTTTAATTTTTGAAAAACCTTTGCTGTTCTTCATATGAAGGTGTTTTTCATATGCTTTTTTAAACTAAATAGAGCAATCTGTGTTCCTTCGACATTTTTTATGCTATTGACTCCCATTCAATTTTATTCATTTGTATAGCACCAAATCATAACGAAAGTCATTTCAGGGCACTTTACATAACAAGGGTTAGGACCTTGCAAAAATATATATACGTAAGCAAAATAATGCAGAAAACCCAACAGTCCTATTTGAGCAAACACTAGGCGACAGTGGAGATGGAAAACTCCCTTTAAGAGGAAGAAACCTCCAGCAGAACCAGGCTCAGGGTGGACGGCCATCTGATCGACCGGTTGGGGTTAGTGGACAGAGGAGAGAGAACAGAACAGCAGGTAACACAGATCATAACAACAACAAGGAGCAGCAGACGAAGCACTGGGCAGGTTGGCAGGATCAGCGGCCACAAGGTGAAACCACACAACAACTGGAGCAGCAGGAGAGCTACGTACGGCTGCTTTTCATAAACTTCAGCTCTGCATTCAACACCATCCTCCCCCACACACTGGTGACCAAACTGGCAGACATGGGACTTCCACAGTCCACCAAGGACTTCCTCAGTGACCGCACTCAGAGGGTCAGAGTGTGTCCCCACTACTCCAAACCCATTAGCCTCAGCACTGGCTCCCCACATGGCTGTGCGCTGAGCCCCCTGCTATATACCCTCTACACTCACGACTGCATTCCTGCCCACCACAGCAACACCATTGTCAAGTTTGCTGACGATACCACTGTCGTAGGGCTCATCTCTGGGGGAGATGAGTCTGCCTACAGGGATGAGGTGGAGCAACTGACAGTGTGGTGCAGGAATAGCAACTTGCTCCTCAATACATCCAAGACCAAGGAGGTCATTGTGGACTTCAGGAAGAAGGCAGACAACATCCAGCCACTCTTCATCAATGGGGACTGTGTGGAGAGGGTCTTGGACTTCCGCTTCCTGGGAGTCACAATCAGCGAGGACCTGACCTGGGGTGCACACACTGCAGAGGCAGTGAAAAAGGTCCAGAAGAGACTCTACTTTCTGAGAGTTCTCAGGAAGAACAGCATCCCAGAGAAACTGCAGGTGTCCATTTACCGCTGCACAGTTGAGAGCATCTTGGTCTACTGTCTCTGTGCATGGTTCTCTAGCTGCACAGTCGCACAGAGAAAAGAGCTCCGTTCAGAAAATAGTCGGCTGTCCTCTCCCCTCAATTGAAGAACTTCACAGCTCCTGTCGTCTCAGGAATACTAAGAAAATTCTTCAAGACCCATCACACCTAGGACATGCACTGTTTGAACTCTCAGCAGACGATTCAGATCCACCAAGACTAAAACAAACAGACTAAGAAACAGTTTTTATCCTTCAACCGTCACCATGCTGAACACTGCTAAGTGGAAAATCTGATCTGAGCTAGTGCACCATTCATGTTTACAGTTTACAGTAAAGTCTTATGTTTACATCACAGCTCTAAGCTTTATGCTAGCACCAGCTAAGCTAAGCCAAGGGACATGTGCAATATGTTATATATTATTGGTTATATGTGGTATATGTGGTATGTTTGAATGGTTTTTGTTTTTGTACAGTCGTATTGTCTAATGTTACACTGAAAGCCTTGCACCTTAATTTCGTTGTACAATGTCTCATTGCTTCAATGACAAATAAAGATTCTGATTCTGATTCAAAGGCTTTCCCACCAAGTGACCCCAAACAAAAGCCTGCGATGGTAAACAGTACCCGTTTAGCGGCCTGGTAGCTCAATGGGTTAAGCGTCAGACTGGGATGCAGAAGGTTGTGAGCTCGAACCCCGTCTGACTCCTAGTCCATCCTACCAGGTGTGTCTCTGAGCCAGACACCCAGCACTAGCTCCTTGTAAGTCGCTTTGGATAAAAGCGTCCGCTAAGCAAAGTAAAGTAAAGTTTACCCACAGTGTGGATAGGCAAAATACAAGGAGCACACTGTGTGCTTGTACAAATTGTTAATGATCAGCACATATGCAGATCTACACATAAATACAAAGACCTATACAGAAATACCCAGACAACTTTAACAATCAACTTTACCTTCAGTATATTAAAAACATTTAAGTTTTTGTGTGCTCTGCAACCCCCAATGACAGGGACCAAAATAAGGAGAGGAAGAAGAGACCAATTGATATTATATAAGTAACACTACTTATACTGGCATTGAACTTATGAATGTTTATGTATGGTGAAGACTGAATTCAATAATGGCATTTAGTTAAAGTATATTAGAAAAAAATTAAAAAGAAAATTAAAAAAGATATGTTGATAGAAGATATTTCTATAGCAACCTTTACAAATGCATTTTTTATGTTGAATGAACACAGGTGGTGCAATTCATGTACAATTTACTTTGAAAAAAACATAAAAAACTGATCAGAATTAATCTTGCTGCCAATTTTTGCTACTCCCAGGCTCTCATAATACCCCCCCCCCAAAAGAATTTCAAATTTTCATGTACGAAATGGAAAAAGATCTACTTTCTGTGTATTTTTCCATAAAAAACGGAGGCTTTGGTGGTTAAAACTGGCATTTAAAGGGATAAAATTTAAGGAAATTCATGATTGTTTGTTATGTGTGGTTGGGACTGAAGTCAATGATGCGATTCCAAAAATAAAAAATAATTAAAAATATGTTGATACATAATATTACTATAGCAACCTTTACAAGTGATTATTTGTGTCTTAGGGACACAGGTTGTGCAATTTCTTTACAAATGACAAAAAATGTAAATGACGTTGCTTCCAATTTTTGACACTCCCAGACTCGGATAATAACTTTACATTACAGAATTACATTTTTCATGCACAGGGCAGAAAAATGTTATGTATGGTGAGTACTGAAGTCAATGACGTTCTTAAAAAAAATGTATATGTTGATACATATTTCTATAGCAATCTTTACACATACACTTAATGATGATGATTGAACAGTTACATGGCTGAATAGATGAGCAGGACTCAGAAATTACTTAACCTATAGACAGAGCTTTCACCTAAGGCTCTAAGACTGACAGAGCTTTGCGAGCTAGATGGATTACACAAAACTTGTTAGAGATCAGTGCACTTCAAGCTAATTGCACCAGTCACCATCAGGTGCAGGATTTATCAAGGAATCTACCAACTATAGAATGGTGCAAACATAAGTTACTTGGATAACATCAAGCTATCAGGAGTTGTAGGATATGCACAATTGCATGGTATGGAGCAGGAGGAACTTTACAGTATACCACAAGTTGTACTGGTTATCATCACACATCACTGACACTCTAATCAGCTAAAATGTTAACAAGAAAGGCATTTCAGAATGAAAAAAGTATTCAGTAAAACGTCCTAGAACTTCACAGTGAACTATATTATTGTCATGGTCTAGTCTCTGGTCTGGTTTTGTTGGTGTGGAATGTGTTACTTTACTTTGCTTGGCAGACCAAAGCGACTTACAAGGAAGCGCTCGGTGTCTGGCTCAGAGACACTCCTGGTAGGGGATAGATTAGGAGTCAGACAAGGTTCGAACCCACAACCTTCTGCATCCCAGTCTGACGCTTAACCCATTGAGCTACCAGGCTACACCGGCTATGTGTGCTTCCTTTTTCCACCTCATCTATCTGTCCTCTCTGTCCTTCCTGTGCTCTCCTGGCCACACCCTCACTCACAGCCTTTGTCCTCACCTGCCTCAACTCCCCTGTTCACTCCCAGCTGTTCCCAATTATCCCTTCACTTCCTCTCCTTTTTTCTCTTCCCTCTGTCAGTCACTTGTTGCTGTGTTATCTGTTGTGCTAGGTGTATGTGCTCTGCTCCCTTTTCAGTATGCTTCTCCTGTTCCACGTTGCTCGTTCTTGTGTTCGTCCTATTGTGTCTTGAGCCTCCTGCCTTGGTCAACTCTGCATGTGGTTAGTCCTACATTTAGTCTTAGTTTGTCTATTTCCTTTGCTCCCCTTCTCTTCGTTTGTGTATTTGTTTGCTTAGGTTGCGTCATGTTGGTACCTACGCCTTTGTTTCATCCTTGTTAAGTAATTTAATTTGTTATGCCTGTAGCTATGCTTGAGTTTGTCTTTCTTGTAGTGATTATGTTTAGCTTAGTCTTGTAGCCTGGTTAAGCCTTGTGTCTGTGTTTACGTGTGTATTCTGCTTGGTGTTTATTAGGCCTCCTTTAGGAGTGATTTTTAGTTTGTGTTTTATTTGGGGTTGTATTATATTGTTTCCCACACTGTTTCTATTTGCCTCCATTAGGAGTGATCCTTAGTTTGTTTGTATAATTCTGTGTGTATTAAATTATCTTTTGTTATTCTGTCTCTCTTCTGACATTATTCCAAAAATGCTATGAAGTATTAGAAACATAAGCCAGAATTCTCACTTTAGACTAATTGGACAATTCAAATATTTCCAAACAAACTTATTAGAAGGTTTTTGTTAAATTAATTCAGGTTTTGTGATGCAGAGAGAGAGATTATTTTTATTTTAATGGCTAATTTTGTAACAAATTCAAAATATTTTACATGGTCAACGAAGCTTAACTTTAGCATAGCAACTGACAATAGTTCATAATTTTCTTACATAAAATGTACCTTTTTTATCTACATAACCAGTGTAATGTATACTACAGACGTAAATCCTGCAAGAAAGATGGCAACGCAAACCCTGAATAGCCTAAAACTAATAACCAGGAAATAACACATGCTCCAAGATATGTTGTGCATAATTGCGTAATTGTTTTTTTCTGTTCAGATACGAACTTACAGCCATGGGCGTCTTTAAATGTGACAAATTAATTCATCAGACTAACTTAAACACTCGAACACAAATACACTCCACGCTACGAAACACAATGATCATAATTGCAAGAGGTAAGTCGAACACAAGCAGCTCTCATCGCGCACGACGCAGGCGACAGATGGAGCGGGGACTATTCTGTTCACTGGAACTGTTACCAAAATAGCTCTAGACACCACAGACACTTAAAGGCTCAACTAGATTGTGCAATTGTTGATGAAGAATGTGTTCCCTTAAACACTCACAGAAAATGAATTGCACAAAAAACGTCCAATTTCTAACAGAGCACGAGCATTAATCAAAGCGTTTCTACATTTAACATATACATTTCACCTGTTCTCCACACAGGAGCAGTAAACATAACAACGCAACATGCAATCAGCACTAGTAGCCATATAATATAATCAACAGCGTCACAACCAGCGCCAGCCTGCCGGGCGTTTTTACCTGCTAATGATGACAGCTCCTTTATACATGACTGAAAAGGTTGGCATCTTGACATGGAGCCCGCTTCTCCGGTAAGACAGGCGGTCGGTCGTGGGAGCCTCCCTAGCTTTCAGCTCGCAGCCACATCATGGTATGTCTAAACGGGAAGCGGCTAATTCCGGTTAACCAGACCGTCAGCTACAACCATCTCCACCTTCACCCACACATTAATCTCTTACATAACCAAAGTCGCCGAAAAATTCAAGAAGGGCACAGAGCACTGGCAAGGTCTATTTACTTTACATATTTTAGAGACCACCATATATTAAGTATTTAGTTATTGCACGGATCCAGAGTTGAGATGCATGTAAAAGAATGTGCTAAGCAAAACATGTCCAATGTACAACATTGTTTTTCAAAATGTTCTTAAACATATGGTTTATAGTAAAGGTTACATTTAATACTTCTCATTCACAATTACAAACAATTATGTATGAGTTCACTGGATTTATGCTGACAGATTTAAATGTACATTAATCAAATCAGGCAAATGAAAACAAAAATGAACACACATTAAAAAAATGCCAAAGAGAACTGAAACAGAGCAGGAGGGACTTTAAGCACATTAATGGCCGCTTTCTATTTAGGAAACAGCTATTTAATCCTCAGTTGACATCCATTCCTTACTTTTATCATTTGTCATCTGTGTTTCACTGCTGCCTCTTCAAACTGCCTTTAAAAGAGCACATATGGGCCTCACAACACGCTATATTTTAGATTTTAAAGCTGCACTAACCTGCCAGCCGCAGAACTTATGAATTCTAAAACTTACATCTGATAACTAAATGCTATAATATGCTAAAAACTGAATAAACATTGGTTTCAGTGGTCACACATCATTCAAATTCTACTTCAGAAACTTCCTTGAACACACTAAAATTGTGTTGCATTAATAAATATGAAAGTCACTGGAAACTGGTCACAGCTTTAATGCAAACAACACTGGGTGTTTCAAAATAAAACACTAGGTATTGTAATTTCTATTAAGAATATGTCTAGGAAGAACCAATATTAATTTGACAAATACATGTAAGCAATATTTTTACTAGCAAGCTTAATTTATGAAGACATATCCAAGAGTAGCTAATCAGCTCAGCATATTTTATAATCCCTTACATCCAGGCACAGGAAATAATTGAGTAAATTTAACCTGACTTGACTGTGAAACTGTTGAAAACATACCTGGCAAAACCCAGAGGCACTTTTAACATTTGCAACATGCTTTTGTGGAAAAGCCTGGAAGTAAGATTCTCATTGTCAACACTGGCTTTATGTTCCCCCCCCTCATGATGCAGTGCAGCTGCAAGCAGATATGAATAAAACCAATTGATGGAGATCAGCTAAGGGGAAAGGGATAATGCAGACAAATCCATATGACACAATTTGCTAAAAATAGACAGACAGCTACGCCAAACAGTAAACACAGATTATGCTCATATAAATATATATTTTACACTGTCTTGATTTTCTCTTTACTTTTGGGAACACATTTTAGGGTTTCCTTTGGCTCAAAATGACTTAACAAATGTCTAGGTCTTCCCTGTGTGTAAAGGTGTATTTAATTCATGCCTTTCTGTTTTTGGTTAGCAAACATACATTTAAAATGCAGACAATAGGCAACATGAAGCTTAATCATTTTCCTGCTAATAGAAAATGACTGGAAACCAAATCAAACAGCTAAAAGAGAAACAAAATACCGATTGGTGCAGTTTTACTGATACTAAACCAGTTGAAAATACAAACGCTGGGAAAAATAAGACTGAAGAGTTCAGTCTTTTGTGAGACTTTGGCAACTGTGTTTCAAAAGCTGGATGAGATTAGATAAGACAAAAATTAATGATGCAGTATACGGCTTGACACAAAAAAATAACAGTAGCTGTCACTGTTCAGCCTGTTCAGTCCTGGTCTGACCTGTTTTTGAAACAGTGGGTGATTAACCTCAGGTTTTGACTCCAGCTGTTTTACCATTTCAACCATCATAGTTACTTGATCTTTAATAAACCTAATAAATGCATCCTGGTTGTTTTGGGTCCAGAAATGAAAACCATCACAATAGCATATTTCAGGGACGTCACTAGGAATGAAAGGCAATGGGGTTTAGCCGCCGAGTGCAGAAACATTTATTGCCAAACATAAATAGACTTAATTAATTTTATCTGTCTCTTGTACAGTGGTTCTGCTGTTATCTAGCAAATTTTCTAGGCTTTTCTGGAACGTTCCCTGCCTTTGGTTTCCTTAGTCTTTAGAATTTCTTCTTCATTAAAACATAACTAGGAAATATATAATCAATGCATTTAATATGACTTGGTATCTTTTCAAATAAAGTTAGTTATTTCTGCCTAACATTGTTTTAACACATATTTGTCTATGCAGAGAAACTACAAGAAGAAATAAAGGTGCAGAGCAATCATTTGTTTATCCACTAATAGTTTAGGAACAGATTATAAAAATGTTACCATCATTGCGCATGATTTTTTAATAAGCAGTTATCCGTTTAAATTGATACATTTACATTAGCAAACATAACATGCTTGCTAACATGACAATATTAATGTTTGAAGAAAGATTTTATGTATAAAAATGCTCTCCATAAAGCTAGAACTACATATTATTCCTCATTAATTGAGGCAATTAAGAACAACCCCAAGTTTTTTTTCAGCACTGTAGCCAAGCTGACAAAGAGTCATAGCTCTGTTGAACCGTGCATTCCCTTTAGCTATCAAGCTCCTCTCCTGTGGTGCCAGCTCCTAGTTAGGGTTCTTGAGGCAGATGCCCTCCCTACCTTTAACACTAGGCTTAAATTTTTCCTTTTTGATAAAGCTTATCGTTAGAATGAACCATTTTTATTTGTTATGCTGCTATTTTTATTTGTTATGCTGCTATAGATTTAGTTTGTTGGGGGACCTTCCTGATACACTGAGTTTACTGTACTTGACAGACACTTTTATTTCAAAGCGAAGACACCTACAATTATCAGGAATCCCCTATGATTAGATGTTAACATTATGTCCTCTCTCTCCACTAGTTGTGCTTCTGTGTGTGTCCTTCTCTCTCTCTTTCTCTCAGTACCTTTCAGCAGGTGTCCTTGCCCTCGGAGTTGTGTGATTTCACCTTGTGGCCACTGGCCGCCCACCTTGAGCCTGGTTCTGCTGGCGGTTTCTTCCATTAAAGGGAGTTTTACCTCTCCACTATGCTTGCTCAAGTGGGACAGTTTTCCCTATTATTCTGTATATACACACATTTTTACAAGGTCCTAAACCTTGCTGTGTAAAGTGCCCTAAAATTACCTTTATGATTTGACGCCATACAAATAAAATAGATGAGAATCTGCTTTTTTTTCACAAATATTTTCATTTCTGTCTAAATGTGTGACTGCTAGTGTTAATACACACATTTATATAACTATTTTTATTATCATTTTAAATGACACTGTAATCAAACCAATTTTTAAGGTGCTTGGTATCTTCTTGGAGCGACTTAAGCCCACCCAAAATCAGTGTAATGACGCCAATAGGTGGCAGAAACTGCAACTTATCATATCATAGCTTTATTGATTGAAATTGATTTGCTTTTTCAGGCTTTTCCTTTTTTTTGTTTGTGATTGTGACTTGTAGATAATCATATTTAATAACAAACTTATCTAATAAAACATACACACACACACCAACTATGAATTAGCATAAATAAACTGCTGGACTTAGTTAATAATAGTATTTATCGGTTCTACTTTCAACATGATATGATAGTAAATGCTGTTGACATTTGGAATTGTCTGCTGAGAACCGTACTGCTACTTTGTCTAGGCTTAACATTTTTTTGGAAAATAGACAATCCTTAGAGTAAGAATAGTGACTTACAATACGCAGTGACAATAGTTCTACTGAACTTGCTGTAACTGATTTCACCTATACATGCCTAATATATCTAAATTTAGACCAAGTTTTTGTTTTGGATCTTTACAAAGTTTCTAAGATTAGAAGCGGGAGACTGTCCAGCCTCTTACCTAATGCTGTGGTCTTGTACTGACTCCAAGGACAGGCTTTGAGAAGACATATGTAAGCCTGGCTAACACTTGACTGTTATGGCAGCCAACATGTCATGGCTGTTGTCCAATAGTAATGCTTTCTATATAAAATATTTTTAATCCAAAGATAAAAAATATGAGAAGACAGTTTCCTTGCAATCCTGTCTCCTAAATATGTTTTAGGTCATACAGAATATATTTGCGACTCCATTACATTTTCATACAATATAATTGTCATGTTTTACTGAAACATATTTTTGTGAAGTGCTTTTCAAGGAGGTGGTAAGGGAGTACATAAAGGGCATTGTATAAAAAAAACTTAATTGAACTGTATTTTTGTAAATGTGCCATTATCTTTTCAAAGGCAACTTTCAATTGCAGATTGGCAGATACACATTATGCCATGTATAAAGTGAAGCCTGGTAGCTCAATGAGATAAGAGTCCAGCTGGGATGCCAAATCTAGGGCTGCAACGATTCCTCAAATTATTCGAATAACTCGATTCTAAAAAATCAAGGTATTTCTTTAGAGTCGAGGCTTTGGTTACGTCTTTTAACTCGCGTTAATCAGCAATTTTTGTTTGTGTTATATATGGACTGTTATAAGTGACGCGCATTCAACAAAGATGGTTAGGGAGTACAACGTGGTGGTTGACATTGTAAAACTAAAACATCTGCTTCTATGTTTTTAGTGCATTTTTTTATGTTTCTAGCATTACACAACATATTTCTGCTGTCAGAATTGGATACAGAACTGTTTGTGCGTTTGGAAACATCGCGTAAAAAAATCTGTGTAAAAAATTTACACAGCAAGAGGTTTTGTGCATTTCTGCAGCGCTAACTTATTTTGAATTAATGTATTAATTATCCCCGACACAGATTCACAATCCCTTACAGTGACTTTTACATGCTTTGCTTCACTTATCCCCCCCAGCAAACCTAAGGGATGTTTAATTAGAATTGCTAACTAATTTAAACACTAGCTAGCTATATTTAGTTATAACGCACAGTAATTGTGTTTATTGGTTTATCAAGGTTTATCAATGACAGCCAATTGATTGCTTATAACAGGTCTTTCATGTCACATAATGCGCTATCAATATTGTTTATAGCACAAAATTCTTTTTATCCGATTACTCGAATAATCAATGAAAACATTGACAATATTCGATTCCAAAAATGCTCGATAGTTGCAGCCCTAATTGAATCCCAGCCTAGACTCCAGCAACCCAGATGTGAAGCTCCTGAAGTACGCAGACGACACCACCGTCATCGGTCTCATCAGAGACGGTGACGAATCTGCGTATCGAC
>JAUMTR010285603.1:0-11595 GCA_032270685.1 Microctenopoma stevenorrisi | reverse complement strand
GCTGTATTCATGGCAAACAATTTCCCTCTGGGATTAATAAAGTGTTTTGAATCTTGAATCTTGAATCTTGAATCTTTTAACAGATTTGACCACAAGTTTGAACATTTGCATGTAGGTTGGGATCAAATGGATCATGCAGTGATTCGAGTGTCCCAGAGCTGCGCAACGGACAGAGCGACCTTTATCACGGACAGAGCGTCCTTTATCGCGGTGTAACAGTGATCTAATGTGTTGTTCTCTCTGGTGGGGCAGGTTATGTGCTGTCTATATTTGGGCAATTCATGGCTTAAATTAGCTTTGTTAAGGGGTATTTAACCTGCAGTGGACACACGATTATTTTTTTGTTTAATCTGTCATCTGTCATCAAGACACGGTGGTGGTATTCAAAGAATACAATCTACGCAAACATTATGAATGCCAAATGCGAACAGACAAAATCTCAAAGCTAAAAAGTGGATTTTGTTATTATTGATTTTATAAATACTGTTATTATATATTTCCTTACTTTCTGTAAAGAACCCAGAAAGGGTTATTTGATCTCAAAATTGGCGGCATGATAGCTCAGTGGGTAGAGCGGTCGTCTTCAAACCCAAGGGAGAGCGAGTTCAATTCCCAGTCCCACCAGGTTACATGTCGAGGTGTCCTTGGACAAGACACCGATACCCCATAGTAGTGCAGACACAGGTCCAGCAGCTGTCCAAACAACAATTTCCCCAAGGGGATCAATAAAGTATTCATTATTATTATTATTATTAATATTAGGTTATGTGTGGCTCTCTGGAAAACAATAACTGTTTCGGAACCCCTGCGATTGTCACACTTTGTCTGGTACAAACTGACCCTGGCCCCCCATCAGAAAAGGGAAAAGTTATGTGGCCCTTTCTGGAAAAAGTTTGGGGACCCTAGGTCTACAGTTAATAAATAAAGTGAGCTAGGTTTTAGTGAAGCAGAGAAGGGCAGATTGTGAGAAGTCTTTATTTGACCTGTTCAGGAGGTGCAGCTCGTTCATTTTGTTGGGCAGGGAACATAGATTGGCCAGGTGAATTGATGGAAGCGAAGTGCTTATTCCCCGCTGCAGAAACTTCCCAGTGTTCCTGCGCACTTCCCCCGTCTGCGTCTTCTCCACATGCCATAGACGACTGCTGCTTCTCCGATCAGGGCCTCAAAATATTACCCAGGATTGATTAAAAGTGGTAGAAATAAGTCTGGAGTAGCATGTTCATAATGGAGCAGCTCTGCTGTATGTAATCGTGTTGGAATATACAGAAACAAATAAGGTACAAAAAACAGCGCCATTTTGGATGTGCATTGAGCTTTTAGCTGTTTTGCTGTTTGTCTAGATGATTGGTATCGAAGAATCCATGGGTCCCACATCCCTTTATGTAACCTCTTTCACTGGAGTTACTTGTATAGTAGCATTCCAGCAGTCACTTGTTCCCCATCTCTTGTCCATGCATGTCTTGTAGCTCACTTATCATCAGATTCTCCTGGTTCCTCAACATCTGACCCAGACCTTGTGAGGTCTTAAACCTTACACTGTAAAGTGCCTTGAGATAACTTATCTTGTGAGTTGGCGCTATATAAATAAAGTTGAATTGAATTTAATTGAATTAAATATTGTCCCAAGCCAGCTCAGAGCACCACCTAAACTATGCAAGTCAGTGATAAATGTATGGAAAGTGAAACATAATAATCAACAATAAAAACAATACAAAGAATATGCCCAAAGACACAGAGTGAAAGACGAAAGTGAACAGGGCCGCTATGTCTCAGTCAGTCACCACCAACACAGATTGATCTCAAATTAACATAGTACTCAAGTGAGTGTAGAATAATATATAAATGTATGTAGTAAAAAGCAGTCCTGTCAGGCTCAGCAAGTGTTACAGTTTACTCATTTAGCTGTTAGTGTCATTCTGTGCTAGAGTACAAAAAAAAGTCTATCCTTCTCAATTGTAAATCCCATTTGGAGCACAACATGGCACTTTTCATCTTGCCATCCTCTGGTCTTTCTATATTTACTTTACTTTGCTTGGCAGACGCTTTTTATCCAAAGCGACTTACAGGGAGCTAGCGCTGGGTGTCTGGCTCAGGGACACACCTGGTAGGGGATGGATTAGGAGTCGGACAGGATTCGAACCTACGACCTTCTCCACTCCAGTCTGACGCTTAACCCATCGAGCTACTAGGCCGCTATATATATTTATATAATGCGCAAGGTCTTAAACTTTACACTTGATGTACACTTATGCCTTGAGATAACTTATGTTGTGAATTGGCACTATATAAATAAAGTTGAATTGAATTGAATTTGACTTTTTCTTTGTTGTCTAGCCTACTATGATGCATTGCAACAGATCATTAAAGGATTTAAATTCCTAGTATCTTTTCAAGGGGGCCCCCCTAATAATCTTGCCCGAAAGACCTAAAAAAAGACCCTGCGACGTGTGCGCACACGCGAGCACACACACTTTTTTTTCTACTTGAAACCACGTGTAGGGTTTCAACTCCCGCCGGTGACGGACACCTAAACTTACCAACGTGAAGACTTGATAGCTTGGCTCTGTATTTATTACAACCAATCACATGTCACTAGAGACCAGCCGAGTCTGTGTGGGCGTGTCCTCCGCTGCAAAGACGCCCTAGCCTGAAGTCTGCAATTTCTCCAATTCCAGGAAAGGTTTCGCAGTCTGCCCAGTGCTTTGCATAGCGCTTTAGACCCATAAAAGCCTTCCACACACCTCTGATAATTACTTTAGCCTGCTTTGCTTTATCATGCATCATGGCCATGCTGCTCATCTGCTGCTTTCCCTCCTCTGCGTCGCGTTGACTGGTAAGTACTGGACTCTGCATGGGCTCCTTGTAGATGTAGGTCAGTCTCTTTAGTCAAATCCTTGTTTCCTTCTCCGTCTCAGATTCTCTGTGTAAAATCAGTAATAATCACGTTGACCGCGGATAGCTTCTAATCGTTTTCCAAAGTTGAATGTTGGCACGAATTAAAAAGTTCAGTTCATTGAATAAGTACGGGAGGATATATTTGCCCGTTGGTACCTGGGTTTGATGGAAACTCTTCTTTCCCACAGTGCAGTCCGAGCTGGAGATAGATGAAGTGGTTCCCCGGGTGCTGTCCGTGAAGAAGACGCACCTGTCTTGTCAACACACGACCCACTCTCTGCAACGCCGCGGGCTGCGGTCTCTGGACTCAGTCGGTCGTCCTTATCCGGATAACATAATTCTGTCCCTGCCAGCTTTTGGAAGAGACCTGTACCTAAACCTGACGAGAGACACCACGTTTCTGTCGGGGGACTTTGTGGTGGAGGAGATGCGAAGCGACCAAATCGCAGCGGTCAATCGCTTATCTATGAACCAGCTCTGCTTTTATTCCGGATCCATCGTCAACCACACGGACTCTCTGGTATCAATAAGCACCTGTGGTGGTTTAGTAAGTACATCCACTCCTTTGGCACTTACCCTTAAACCCCCAGCTGCAACATGCATTTTATTAATCAGTCACACTGTCTGTGGCCTGGGTCTTTACTCCAAACTTCCAGCTGCTTGGGGGTGTGGGGGCTGGGGGTTGTAGGGTTTACACCTGCAGACTCTGACCTCTGCCAAACACATATTTTCCCCAGTGCAAGCACTGAGTTCCACATTAGCTGAGGCATTTCAAATTTTGTTACATAGTTGTTTGAGTTCCAGCTCAGTCTTGGACTCTTCAGCAGGAACGTTTCGTCTGCAAGTCAGTGACACACTCCTGTCACATTCAGCCTTTAGTTAAATTAGGCAAAGCATTTGGATGTTTATGTTTACAGTGCACTATTGTACCAGTTTCTTGCAGTGAAACATCGCTTGTTCATTGCATTGTGCCTAATGTTTTTTTTAACATTTATATATGATTTTTAAGTCAGTTAGTGACACTGGTACTGAAGGAAATATCACGATATGGGATTTGGCCGTATCACCCACTCGGAATATACACAGTGTTTGAGATCATTCTGTTTTACCCACCAAAGAGAAATCGGTTAATCTTCACACTGTAAAAGATACTGAGGTTTAGAGAAACTAAGGAACAATACATTTAAATCTGAATAATAAAGTGAGTGAACATCAACATCGGGTGTAATGATTCTATGTTTATTTGTCATGGTTGCACAGGTAGTTTTGCATAAAGTGTTTTGAATCTTGAATTTTAATCTTGTTTCATTTGAGCTGTTAAATCAGCAGCTTGTGTTTGTCTGAGTCTCAAGGAAAGCGTTTTAATACCTTTTTTTTATTGTGAGGGTGAAGTCCTCATGTTTACTGATCCATTGCTCTCCCTTTCTAAACCTGTTGTCTAAGCTTGATTTGATTTCTGACACTTTATGTTTTTAATGTTTCCCGTTCTCATATTGCTTCTTGAAACCACGTGCATGCTCAACTGCCGGTCACTTCACGCTGGCTGCAACAATCAGTGGGTTTGTACTTAAATGAGCTGAACGCTTGTTTGCACTGTTGCGCTCTGAACCACCTCCCGTTTGCAGGTGAAACATTAAAGATTTGAGTTACCCACATGGCAGCTACTGTGTGCACCACCTTTTACAGGAAGTTTAAATAAAGCCTTAAAAAGCAGCACTGCATGTGGAACTTGACACACAGCCATATTTATTACAAGTGATGACTGACTAAACTTGGACAAGCCTCTGATTAGTAGCTCACATCCAGAATAAAAGCATACTTCAGTGGAAAAAGCACAAACGCTTCAACTTGCTTAATGACAGAGATTTGCTTAAATTTGATAGCTGACCTAGAAATGTACAATTTGAAATATTTCTTCTTAATCTAAATACCCCACAATTTCACATTTGTAAATAAAACATGCAAGATTTGATTGAGGGGTGTTACGTTGTTGTATGTTTCTTCTCTTTGCAAGTTATTATAATGGAAAACAAATATTCTATACTTTAAATAAAGGAGTCACATTTAGTTCTTGACTGTTTGTAGCTGTTCATCTTTAGCTCCTGTGTGTTTTGGGGTTAGAGTTAAACAAATGACAAATGAAAACATTTGAAAACTCACTTGTTTTAAAAGATTTCAAATACAAACGCCACACACACACAGAAGGCAGAGCACTCGCCTGCCAGTTGGATGATTGGTGGTTCGATTCCCTGCCTCCTTCTGCCACATGTCATGTCAAAGTGTCCTTGGGCAAGACACTAAACCCTAATTTGCCCCCGGTGTGTCAGGTCAGGTGCGTTGATGCGCGCGCAACAAGCTTTTCTTTTTGACAAGTTTAGGCTTTTTTAGGGCTCTCAGTTTGTAGTAACTCAGAATTTACAGAACCCAAGTGGTAAGCGCTTTATCTTCTAAAAGTCATGTAAAATAAATACATAATCAAGTAATAGCACCAAGTTTCACTCGGTTTCAAAATCCAAGTTGCTTTGGATTTTGGGTAGTTCTTACTCTACTTTCAAGAACTCTGGTTGCTCCTTTTTGGAGTTATAGACCACCTGGTCGTGTTATCAACCTGGGGATTTTATCTTCCAGTGTAGTATTTCTGTCCAAGACTACTTTAAAGTTGTTTTTACTTTCAGGTGCATGCACCATGACAATTGAAGCTGCATTGTGAATCCTCTGTGTATAGTCATCATTGGCATGTTGACTCCTGAACAGTGTTTATGATCTGCTGGGCAGTTGTTTTGGCGTTCAATTATTATCCTTGGGTTGGGGTGCCTGGCGTAGGGAACCTATCCCCGTCTTTATCTGAGCTCAGCAGCAGTCCAGTCCGTTGATTTTCTTAGGCTGAAACTTGGCCTGTGTCTCTAGGTGTTATATTCCTATTTCTCAGTATAATAAGGGTTTCTTTCAAAATGATTTTTGTATAACTCCTCAACTGAACTACTGCCAACTTGTGTGTTGATTATAACCCCGCTTTTCTGGAGGAAAGAGAAGCAGTACAACACCAAAAAGCATAGTAAATATTTGCCACACTTTCTGGTGTTGTATTAAATTGATTTAATAAAAGGGAACATGCACTTATTGACTGTAAATGTTGGACATTATGTATTTGTAAACTGTTTTAAAATAAAGCCAAAATATTATCAACTGCAAATCTTAGTAAGTTATACATTATACATTTTACTAAATTATTACTACAACAAACAAAAGATGGCACCAACAGTGTATGTGTGGCCCTGTGATGCATGGTCAGTCTGTACACTTGTTTACCCAAGGGCAGCTGGAATCAGGTCTAGCTTTTTTGTAGCTATGATTGGTATCAGCAGTGAAGATGCATGAATTAATAATAATAATAGCCACTTTATTGATCCCCTTGCAGAAATTGGACAGGCTGTCCCTCTGAGGCGCCAAGGGTCAGGGTATTAGTGTCTTGTTGAAGAACACCTCGACATGTAGCTTGCATTGTAGCTAGCTTTTTGTTTCATATTAATCAACATTTGCACATTTACAATTGTATTGTTTTTTTTTTTAAATAGGATTGAATAAATTCTGGTTAAACCACACATTTTGCTATTTAAATTACCTAATTAAAATGTGTCTATTATCAAACCATTGAAAGTGCAGGGGCTTAAATAGTGAGAGGACTGATTGGTAATGAGGCACAGCTAGAAATAATGAGGGAGTGAGAGTGGAGAGAGAGAGAGGGGAGTGGTCAAAGTGAGGGAAGAACAAAGACAAAAAGACACGAGAGCTGGAGGAGAACATGACACTGATAATAGTAACACGACAAAGACAACTGTAGTACCTTGTGGGCAGTGGGTGGCTTAGAATAAAGCCAAAAAATACACATTATACTCTAATATGCTGCCTACAACAGAACAACCCAAAGACACGAGTGAGAAAGACACGAGTAAAAAATTTCTTTTTACTAACTCGCTCCCAATGTGTGGATGTAGCATGCAGCATGTAAGCAGAGAATAAAAAAACTGAAAATGCAAGAAACAAAACTTTCTAATCAGCAGAGATTCAGTCAGAGACAAAAACTACTGCATAATTTTGTACAAATGGCATTTGGTATTAATATGAAATCACAACCATCTTGCTAGAAAGCAAATGGGTTTCTCTTTTTTCCTCAGAATAGAAGTGAGCTGATCCATTGGCTGGCAGAGGTGTTTTTCCTGGCTCACCAGCTGAGTTGGGCCTTGCGTGTCTGTGGATTGAAAGAATACGAAGGAATGTCAGAAATATGTTGCTGTTTAGAAATAAAAAGGGAATTGTAATCGAAAATGAACATATCAGAACACATAATTAGCAGATGAACTAGGATAGCTTATATTACAAAGAAATCAACGCCAGAGGAAATGAATGTTCTTTAAAAATGTTTTGTCCTTGACAGAGTTTAGTGGAGGATTGTGGGAAACTGTGCACTTGGAGACCTGTGAAGCTTGATATTGTTGAGGTTCTTTTAGTTACCTATTTGGTAAATACTACTGTATGCTGATTGGTCACAGTAGTAATTAAAAGAAGTCCATTTGTCTAGTTAGAATTTTATGTTTCATGAAAAATAATAACTGATTATTATGATGATTACTTTGATTGATTAGCTTTAGATATGTGGAAGCAGCAACCTAACTTGTCTTTACTGGCTCGTAAAATGGAAGCAAAGACTTGATTTCTGTTTCACTCCACTGTGTGAAGAACTTAAAAAGCCTATTGCTGTTGGCAAAGGTGTTGAGCTCAGCGTGACCTTAAAGCCAACAGCAATTCAAAGCTCAAGATCAGTTTAATGGCACACATCTGTCGCAATACAGATACAAAACAGGAAGTCTCTTGCTGGATTTTGAGTTCATGCTGTATAATAAGTAGATGCAAACCAACCAAACCAAATCTTTCTGTTCAGATTTGGCCAAATGCTGGCATATATACAAAGTATTTAGGGGTATGTTATTTTGCGTCTACAGTTTGATAGTTTTCCTGGCACCAGATAAATGTATTTGTGGCCATGTAGTATAAGAGGCCTTGCGTAAAAGCCAGCAATGACAAATTGCTGAAATCTGGTGAAACTGTAGTTCTGTCTTTGGTTAAATACACAATTTTTTAAATTTATGATATTTTTATGTTGTCATTGAATGGTTACTGCCATGACCAGACACAATGTTAATTGTTATTTTTCCTGTCCCAGCAACTTACAATACAAAATGTGTTAGACACATACAGTAAATAATCAGGAGATAGCTTTTACTTATTTTTCTCTTTTTTTGTTTATAATTCATGGCACACAGTAAACATGCTCTCTGCTCTGGTTTTCACTGAAATTTAGATGCTATTGATTAACGGCTAAGTATTATTAAGCAGTAATAAAACTTGTATACAGTGCCAAAATGATTGATTGAAAGCACAGTAATACCTGTCTCCTTATAAGGATCATCACTTGACATTACATATAAAACTGAATTGAACATTCAGCATGTCTCCTTTTTCTTCACAGACTGGCCTAGTCCAGATTGGGGAAGAGAGACTCTACATTGAGCCAGCGGGTAAAGGTGACCCATCAAAATCCTTCATCACACGTAAACACAGGTTACTGCGATACAGACGCTTTGCCAAAACTCGTTCACCTCAAGGTGCTGACCAGCCTAACTACTGTGAGATTGTACAAGGTGAGTGACACAGAACTAAAATTAATAGTCAGGCCGTTAGATCAGAGTCAACATTTGCTGAAGCCATAATAAATGTTAGGACAGTGTGCAATGTGATTTAAATCACGCACAATCTTATTATTTTCATCTTCCTGAGAAATAATAATAGATATTTTCCTCTTGGAAACATTCTTGTAGATAGGATGCCCTAATGATGTGCCAAAGTTTAGGATCAGGGAAATGTCACAACTTGTGCTAGACAGGATGAGCATGCAGCCCTGGTTGGCACTAGTGATCAGTTTGATGATTCTAGGGACAGACCGTATAGGATCCAGAACACAAGCATGTTGATTGTTCACTGAAACATCACTGTTCAGCTTGCTTCTTACGGTTTAATGGTTAATGTTGAGAAAAGACAGTGATGCTGAAGTTAAAAATTTAAGTAGATTCAGACAAAGAGGCAAAAAATCAGCTGCAGGACCCAGAAGGCATCACGGGTGATGATGTTAGGTCTACTGCTCACACCTCTACGTGGACAAAAAACTGTAAGAACAAGTCAGGAACAAAAATGCTGGCGGTATTGTTAATTGGAAAACTCCTCTGCATCTTGTGTCCTGATGTGAAGAATCTTTTTCTAATGGCATATCCATCCTTTGAGGCCACTGCTAGCAACATATGTGGTCACAAACAACAAGCATTTTACAGACTTTGAGAGTCTGATTGACATAAAGAAAGCTATTTTTTGCTGATTTAGGTTTTGCATTTTTGCCTTGATATAATGTCATCACAGATAAAGAGCAGACTTTTAAAGAACATACCGTAATTTCCGAACTATAAGGCGCACCTGATTATAAGCCGCACAAGTTAAATTTCAGGGAAACTACAGATTGGTTCACACCGTACTTTAGGCCACAAAGGTCCTGCTAGGAGGGGATTGTCGGTACAGACTGTTTGGGAATGTAAAGCGTCCCATTTATTACCATTTGAGACACTCAAAATCTTTCAGTTAATCATTCACATTTTTTACATGACGAACAGCATTCAATCAGTGCACAAATAACACAACAGTGCTCTCCCAGCTCGCGTCTTGCGGTCATAGTACCATAGTAGTACAGTATAACAAGCTTAACAAGGCAATAACATTAAATAGCTAAATTTAATTTGTTTTTAAAAGTGCTTGTCTGACAGTAAAGGCGCAGCATCATTTCTAAAAAGTGCCAACACAGCAGTAAAGGTGCAGTAAAATAACCAGCCTACTTTACCAGAAAGGTCCATCATTAATCTTTTTTATTTGTCTTCTTCCTGCGTACTTAAACCGCCAAAGTCCTCTTTGTCAGTGTCGGAATCAGAATGCCTCCGAACGAAGTTGCGTCCTTGCGCCCCTGGTGACCGTTAAAACTAAGCCACCACACTGAGTAAGCCATAGGGCCCAAAGCATGTGAAAAAAGTAGCGGCTTATGGTCTGGAAATTATGGTAAGAAAAAACTAATGGCCAAGTAATCGGCACAAATTGTATTTTAGATGGAGATCATGGCTTTTTGTTGGCCCTGGTTAAGCTTGACAGTGTGCTAATCATATTATGAGCTTGTGCAAAACTGGCTGTGTGATGCTTTCTTTGGACTTCGCATTGATGGACCCAGTGTAATGCAGTGATGGGCCCAGTGTAATTCTGGTAGTGAAGAAACAAAGGACATATATTCATTAAATTAGCCATCACTGAAACATGCAATAGCTAAGTTAATGTGCACAAAACCCATACATCAAGGTTCAATGTCTGCTTAATGCAGTCACTGTAGGGCTGTTATCTAAGTTGTTCTCTATGAACTTCCTGAAGAGTCTGGCACTTATTGCAGATGTTGTGACTGAACTGGAGAACTTGTCAGAAATGCGACAGAAAAGCAAGACCACACTCTCAAAGGCCCATGAGATCATGACAATATCTGTCATATGTATTGAAAGTCTCAGTAAATGCCGTTGAGGCAAACCAGACAGAGGAACCTCAGCAAACAGAGCACTAGCTAGTGTCACAGCCAAGAGAAAAGAGGCATATAAAACAAAATGCAGTTGTTAACCCCGACAGATGGGGCTACAGTAATGCCATATATGGAGGAGATTGTCCTGCATGTAAATGAACAAGATGCATATATTGGGTACACTGAGTACAGGGCAAGTTGAGGAAGTAGCATTCCCAACACAAATAGATTGCTCATTGCAGTAGACATACTTCTGGCATGTAATGCAGACTATGAGTAGATGGAACAAAATACATCATTTTAAGAGTCTTTGCTCATAGAAATCTGTTCTTTAAGTGTCCAGTGTTCAAAACACACTTAAACTGTGTTTTAAACTGTTGAGTTGTTTAAATTTAGTTAAAAATATTAAAACAAAAAAAAATCAATAAAATTTAGAAATTTTTTGCCAAGATGTGAAAGATTGTTTGGAAGTCCAAGGTCAGTGTTCAGGTGTTACATTAAATTTCACTGAACAATATGTTTTGTATATATTTGTACTACTAATTTAAAAAAATCTTCTAGTTTGGCACATTCTTGGCATTATTCAGACTGTTAGACCAACTGCTGTTGAAAGTTGTTTTGCCTCATTTGAAATATACTTATGGTTTTGGTTCCATATTCAGATTTGTGAAAGCAACTGCAACTAGAGATACAGATACAATCAGATAATACATTGAGATAAGGCTTCTTTATTTGTTGTTCCTTTATTAGTTAAATTTGGCTTCCTTATTGTTGTTTCTCATTTGTTCTTGAATTTCTTGACATTGTGGCATGATGTGTTGCTTTTGGGCTGCTTCACTTAGTCAGACAGCTGGACAGTCTGGGCATGATAAGTGAAAATTTAAAAATAAATGTGGTTAATTATAGTACACTAGAAAGTTCCTGGGGAAACTTTGAAGGTGCCTGGCGCCGGCGCCGCTGCACCTTTGACCCATCTGCCCAATGCTCAACCTTTGACCCATCTGCCCAATGCTGAACCTTAGACCGATCTGCCCAATGCTGAACCTTTG
>JAUMTR010285572.1:0-10758 GCA_032270685.1 Microctenopoma stevenorrisi | reverse complement strand
CTGCCTGTGGCCAGTGCAGCGCTGCCTGTGGCCAGTGCAGCGCTGCCTGTGGCCAGTGCAGCGCTGCCTGTGGCCAGTGCAGCGCTGCCTGTGGCCAGCATTTAGTGAGCCAGCCAAACAGTGCATCAGTCAGCTGTGTTCCCGTTTGCTCCCAGAATCCAGCTGACATAAACATGAACATGTAGGAGTTTTTATCACAACCATATTATTAACTTGGGGAGGAGAAGAAAACAAAGAATATATTAGTCTGAGTTCTGGCCACAGACAGAGCTCCTGGATTAATAAGCTGAATGAAGAAGCATACAGGGAAACAGAGGTGATTAAGTGTAATTATTCCTTGCTATGATCCATGACCAATTAGAGGTGGTGCTGCTTTGTGCAGTGAGGCCCATCCCTCTGTATCATCACAGACTATTGTGTCAGCCCAACAGGCTGCACGGCACCATAGTGCAGACAGAATAGTATGTTTGCTGGTTAACTTACAGGATCAATTCTCTTGTCTGTCAAAACACTTGGACAGTTGGAGGTGGAAGTACTTGACCAGCTCAGACTTCAGGCTGGTCTGATGAGCATTAGTAGCAGTATGATTTAACCGATCAGTATATGTTGTTGTCATAAAGTATCTGCGACAGCCTGGTGTCTCATTTTTTCTTGGACAGAACTGTGCTATTGCTCAATAGCAAATGGTTAGGGTCAAACACTGTGTTTGGGCTATTCAACATGACCAATTTATATATATATTATATATATTATCACTAGCATTTTACAGTCCAGTCAGAGTAAAACCTTCATAAATGTCTCTCCATCTGTCGACTTCCTTATTGGTACTGTGGATGGATGTCACTTCAATATGCCTGGTGGTTTATCACAGCAAAATGCCTCAATGTAGAGAGGAAAAGATGCCAAAAGACAAATCCCATGCTCGCTAGTCAAAGCATCATGATGCTGCAGTAATACAGAAAGAAGGAGGAGAGGACTACACAGTTAAAAGTGTGTGTGTGTTGGAGGAAGAGCTAAAAGACGGGTAGAACATGCTGGGCTCCAACATACTTACTAACGACTTCCTAATTTAGAAAGAGCGTTTAAGAATAGCAGTGGGAGGGGGGTGGCGCTTGAAGGCAGTATTGTGGTGTTGACTTTGAAGAAGGGGAAACGATAAAAGCGTAGAGTGAGAATGATTAGAAGAGGGAGGTGCGATGAAGAGAAGGAAGAGGAGAGACAGGCTTTAGGTTCTCCTCCTGTTTCTGTTTTATTCAATAGAATAAAGGTTTATGTTTTAGCTGCAGCAGGTTGTGACTTAAAATTCAATATGTTTCAATGTCTACATTTGAAACATAAATATAATTGTACTATAACTACATTCCTGTCTCGCTGAGACATAAAGACGTCTGCTAATATTGATGGTTGGCTGCCACTGTGTGAGCGTGTGTGTACAGATCTGCCAGAGGGCCTGACAGAGGCACGTTTCTTTCGCCAACTTGAGATGGGGAGCAAGGGTTGCTATGGTAATGGATGGTGTGATTGTGAGTGAGCCAGGTGTGAGGTAGTACTCCTGCGGTCCCTGGAGGTTTTAGCATCTATGCCCCACTTCTCTCTATCTTTTCACACACAGCACAAGACATCTGAGCAGTAGTTGTAATGCTAACCCCCCCTCATACCCTGGGGAAAGAACATCCATATTAATCTGTGTTTGGGTGTGAAGGAGTGTATACCTCTCACTTCTGGGTTGGGCCTTTTGACCTGTTTAGGGAACCAATGTAATGTTCTTTCACAGTGCAGCTGGTCCCAGGAGGGCCTGAGGTTGTTTACGGTTACATAACCTGCGTTTCCACTTCCAGTGAAACCTTTCTAAGACCAGATCAAAAGCACTGTTGCTTCATGGGAAAATACAGCAGGAGCACAAAGTAAGAGCTCAAAGAATGAGCCCAACCCTGTTGTGAAAGGATGTGTTGTAGGAAAACATTTGTACACATACATATACAGAACCAGTCAGAGAGTTGGACACTGTTATTCAGTTTAATGTTTGGGAAAGTGCTCAGACTGGATCCCAGGTTCACATCCCAGCCCAGACGCCGAGCCCATACCAAGTGTCTCCTTGAGAGAGACACTCAGCGCTCGCTCCTTGTAAGTCGCTTTGGATGAAAGCGTCTCCAAAGCAAAGCGTTCCACAGGACACAAGGACAGATGGATGAGTAATGTGTGGTCATGATTGATCTTTACTCTTCACTTCAGAAATCAAATGACAGAAGATATCTTGAGATAGAAATGTTGCTCAGTCAGTCCACAACTTTGTGATTAGGTGGATTACACTGACCTTTGGTGTCTGCATCACTGGTCGTCACTAACTGTCCATCTAGTACTGTCAGCATGTTACAACCCAAATACCTATAAAAGCAAAGCTGTTGGATGTTGAGCATTGAATTCTGTTCATTTCATTTAAAGTGCTACATAATACACGTAGAAGTATCTGGACAGTGCCAGAGTTTTTATACAGAAATAAAACAAGACTTCCAGGTTTATTCTTGGCCTGTACATAATGACACCTTTTTACTTTGCCTTCAAATGTTATTACTTTCTAATACACACAGTGTTTAGCATTTCATTGTTTAACCTTTCCCATCCACTCTGAGCCTGGTGAACTCCTCTCATCCAGGCCTGCAAAGCTTGTACAAACTACAGTCTGCACCCATGGGGTTCACCCACCAGTGTGAATGTGTGACACGTGACAGTGATGAGGACAGTGATGAATCCAACTCTAAGTAACAACCCAACCCATAGCGTAGATACATTCTAGTAGGTTAAGAAAGAGGGGCCTTTTTGATATTCAGAGCAGAGGAAGACGCTTCAAGCCCTCATGCTAATAGAAGACAACATGAAACACAAGATGCCTGCGAGAGAGAGCTGCACTTTATTCTGAGGCCCTGGCTCTCATCCATATTCAGCAACAGCAGCCAGCATAACAGCCCTCTTCTTCCCCTGTCTGTCCTCACCTTCCTCACCCTCCCTCATGCACAGACAGTCTCCACACACATTACATTCATATTCTTTCTTTTATTCCGAATCACTTCTTCCTCCACTGATGAGTGACGCGCGGTCATGCTGGCTGCTCGTGTGCGCCACGGCTCCTCTCAGCATCTGTTGCTCCCTCTCAAACTGGCGGGACAAGGGGGAGAAATATGCTCCAGTGATACAATTAACATTTGGATTTGCGAGTGAAGAATATCCCTCATAAGCCTCTGGTTATTCTTTGACTGCTTGAATCCCTTTGAGGAGGTTTGTGCTTGTTAGTAAGTAGGAGAGCGATGGTGTGTCTCTCTGTCTCGGTCTTTTCTATCACTGGTAACTGTTAAATGAGTAAAGCCATGTTAGACGAGGGCTCTGAACAGGATGTGACTTTGATTGATTTTTACCTGCATTCACCGCCGCCACGTTTCAAGGCCACAGTCAAACTATCACCAGCATTGTTTTCAAGTAGTAAGTGGGCATGTGTGCAAGTTCCAGCACATTGGGACTTGTCGGGGAGGAAGGTGGAGGCGTCGCATAGCTAGCATAGCGAAAGGATCTCAGCCGTAATGCCCACATATACTCCCAGGTTATTGTCCTTAAAGGTAGAGGAACACAGTAATTATGCTGTTGATTTGTTGCACGATATAATTTCTTCTATATATTTCTAGATTTTCTTTGCCAGTATTTCCTGACCTTAACATTCTCTTTATGCACCTGTGGTGTATGTGGTCAAAGGTTATCGTGGTCCTGCCATCCTGTGCACCACAGGATGATTTAGGTCTGTTACACCCCTAGTCTAAAGAGATGCAGGTTAGGTTGTTTATCAGAATGGTGTCTCACATCTTCATTCAAACATGCATACAGCTGATTCAGAGAGAGCCGCGGTATGTGTCAGATATTTCCCATGAATGTAAGATTATTTTAGTTTCAGGCCACTTAATGCACAGATATCACCAACGGGATCTCTACACTTTACTCGGCTGCTCAGCATTTTTCAGCGCCTGAAGTTATTCGTGCTTTGAGTAGTTTGAAAGCTCGTGTGTCACATACACATGTATCCTACCCCTTTGGATCGGGCTGTTCTTATTCCTCCTTAACTATGTCAGGGTCTGCTGCTACCGGATACCGAAGCTTTTCCCTGTTCTCTGCAGCTGGTGTGTGTGTGACAGAGTGCTCCTCAGCAGTGCTGTCTGCACGCTGCCTGCCAGCGACAGCAGTGTGTGTTATGTAGCATGTCCTTAGTGTTCCCTCGGCTGTGCCCAGTTTATCACATGTTACGACTCTAAATAACGGTAACATGTTGTAATTACCATGTTCTAGTTGGTAATAAATACCAAGCTTGATTTAAAAATAAAAACACACATGCTCCTGTAACAACTCTGGGAGATTAATTATTGCAGCAGTAGTCTTTCACCTCTTTGCTCCGACGATGGAAACATGACATAAGCACAATGCTCCAAGGTGCAGTACATGCCACAGGCTATTGTACACGATGTGCCCTTGCAAATTTGTTGGTGTAGACCTGCTCAAGGGAGTGGCAGATCAGGAAGTAACTTCTTTGGCTCACTACCCACTGGAATGTTGCTCCGAATGCAGCGTCACAGCAGCCACTGACTCCAGGTCTTAATGAAATGGATGAAGATGCCTTGACCTTTTTGTCTTGTGCTGACACTGGTAAATGCTGAATGATCTCATGATTGGCTCACACTTCCTGTTAGGTTGTGAAGTGCTAGGGACACATTCATTTCTCCGCTGACATTGATGATTGAAGGTCTAAACACTTTGGGGAGTTGGTATGAGCCGTCACAGAGGAGGTTCACGGTGATGTTGACGGCAAGCTTCTGGTAATACTTGGTTCTGCTGTTCTGTCCGTCACTAAAAGCCGTTACATAACTGTGAGCCACATCACCAACCCTTTGCAGGAGCTTTGTAAGTGGACAAACAGTGACTACTCACAGTGAACCATTAACTGTCGTTATCCCCGTAACACCCCGTGTGTTAGGGTTCAGCAGTGGCTCAGTGTTGCTAATGCCTTTCACTTTTGCCTGCTGTCAGAACAAATGCCATCTGGAAGTCCGACATAAAACAGGAATTGTCCTCTGAATTCTGCACTGTGACGGTGAACCGCGTCTGCTTCAGCCGTTTCTGTATGCATGTGGTGTTCAGTGTGATGTTACTACCACTGAGTGAACGTGGCTAAATGGAATTGGTTTTGTGCGTGCCTCAGGGACACTCCTCCGTACAGAGACCATGACCTTTGAGGCTGGGACAGACGGGACAGAGCCTCCCAGAGCTGCAGCAGCAGTGTGGTCAGACATGTTGCTGGACTACAGGTGTGCCCTAAAATTCAAATCAAATCCACACCAAACTAATTCCATTACCTTGAGTCAGCTGAGTTCTTTTCCCTCAAATAAGGGCTTTTAAAAGCACTATGTGCTCGTGCCAGCTCATTTGTTCCTCTGCCAGTCTGATCACTCACTTTATACCCAGTGCTGCTATAACGCCGCGTTCTGCAGTGCGGATGCTAATGCAGCAATGTTGTGTCCAAATATAGTTGGTCCAATTTAGACTGCATCGCTGTTGAGAGATAGCTGACTTAAGGCTGAGCCAAGAGCCAGAAACATTTGATAATAAGAGTGGAAAAGCTCGTGTCATGTGACTCAGTTTGATGTTTTAGTATGTGGCATTTTTTCCTGTGCTCATCTGGGCTGCGTTCTGCAGCCCGAGCATCGAGGGCATCTGAGCGTTTGAGCTTAATTAGAAACTTACTTTAACATCGTCATCATGGTAATTACTTCCGTGCTGCCAATACTGGACTGGAGCTGCTGTGATGTGTTTTTTTGTGGTCCAGTGTGAGTGAGCAAATCTACTTTGCTGTGTTAGGACATTTGTTGTTTAATAATCAAATATCTGCTTGCAATCCATCCTGTCATCCTGCGTTCTGGCGTCTCATGAGCATTTTAAACACATACTCAGCTGAGCTCTGGTTTATTATCTCTCCTCTACGTGAAACTACGCTCCCACAACCCTGCCTGCAGCACCCTGTGTTGGTTTTGTGTAAGGGCCTGTGTTGTGACTCAGTCTGTTTGAAACTGTGCGCTGTAAGTTGTGACGGCAACGTGCTCACGGTCCAACCACCGTGCTCAGGGCTCTTCCTCACCATCCCGCTGTGTGTTGAGCGTTTCTGCTTCCTCAGGGTGTGACCAGTGAAGGCAGATATACACACACACACAAACTGACTTGACATTCATAGCACAGATGCAACAGTGCATATTAATGCAGTTCAGTGAAATAGAAACGCCCTTCTTCTTTCTCTAAGAGACGATTTTAAGAGCACAGGAGCAGGGAGATGGGGATGGTTTCCTCCATCCTTGTTGTTTACCACACCGACCACTAACCCACTTCCCATAATTGTTTCCTTGCTTTCATCCTGTGAACTATTTTCCATCACAGTCACTTTTTCTGAAGACAGAACGAAGACATTACAGGGAGTGTTAGAATAGATCATTTCATTTGTGTCCAAAGATTAAACTTTTACAGTTACTAATACAGTAGTTACCACATTTTACAGCATGACGAAACAAACAAATCCTCATTTAAACTGCTAGTGTGAATTCCACATGCTGGAAAAGGTTTTGTCATCCTGTTATTAATACTTAGTTAAAGCTCCGACACACACGAGGTTTCCCGCTGTGAAATGTGTTCAGACATGTAACGGAGTCACAGTCATCCTGACCTTTAACCTTTAAACACCAAAATGTGGAGAGGTGGAAGAACCCAATAGATAACGAGTCATTTCAGTAGTTTTGAAGTTCGTCTGATTTCATTTTGTGTGCGTCTCCCTCTTCCTCAGATATCTGGAGTCTTGGTGTGATCCTGTTCATGTTGGTATGTGGCCAGCCACCTTTCCAGGAAGCTAACGACAGTGAGACCCTCACCATGATCATGGACTGTAAATACACTGTACCGGCACATGTCTCCAGTGTCTGCAAAGAGTGAGTGCTCCATTCACAGCATTTACACGCTCAGCTGCTCTGTTTAGGAAGGAGTTCGTATGACATGATACATGAAAGTGTAGAACAGCGTGGGCTCTGCTCTTGTGTTTGGGGGGTGGGGGGTGCTGTAGGTGCCCTGCGTTGCCTCCTGTGAAACGTGTTTCACCACAGTCGGTCAACTGTTGTTTCGTGGTGCAGTAAAGCTCAACCCTCTGTCTGAGCACAAATGACTCACGGCCTGTAACCCTCTTTAAAAATAAATGAACCACACTTATCACAGAACACATGTATCTGCATCTTCCCATGGTGTGTGGATAGGTGGAAATCCTGACTCACATTGTCCTGTTCACAATGTTCCGTGTTCCAGAATGACACCAGGCCTACGCCATTATGCCCCATGCAAACAGGAACCAGCAGTGACGTTACCATTAGTAAGAATATAAAGCCTACAGCACAGTCACTCCACACACGCGGTGTTGCATTCCTGTTTGGAATATGATAAATATGGTAAAAATGCCCCCTAAAGAGACAGCCACACCTTGTTTCCAGCGTATTAATAAGGAATGAACAACAGATCTGCATAGTAAACTGGAGGCACTGGAACATGGCAGTAGCCACAGAGATTCATTCCAGATGCTGCAGACCATTTTGCTTTGGTAGCTGGCAGAAACTAAAACCCTTGAAGCGGTTTGAGCAGCCCAGCTGCACAGCATCACAGTCCAGCTGCACACAGCAAGTCACACGCTGAAGATGAGCTAAGCACATAGCTAGGCAAATGAATTAGCAGTCGTATAATTAGCCATGTGTGTGAGTGGATCACACTCTTAATTAGTACTCTCTTTTGGACTAATTGATTCTCTGAAGATACACTCGGGGGTGGGGTGGGCTTTTCTTCCATATCGACTTACTGAAGCTTATTGGATGTTTTTCTGAGGTGAGTTGGACACTACATACTGTGCACTGTTGTGTACACAGAAACCATGTCCCCATCATTTGATTCACCCACAGATGACTTGATTGTTACAGATAGTCAAACACATCCTGCTGTTTGAAGTCGATCCTGTCGAGGTTTCCAGTTTATCACTCTCTCTGCACATCGCACAGGAATTAAGAGAGATGTGACTAGATTGAAGTGCTAAGCTGGATCAGCTGTGAGCGGTCTGATGGGCTTTGACTTCAGAGCAGAAGACAACGTGTTGCATGCTTGTGCAGGTAAAAGATCTTCACAACTGTCCAATCAGTTATGCACAAGAAGGCTCATTCCAGAACACCAGGACATAAATGTGCCTGATCTAAAATAAGGCAAACATGATGAGAGGTTTCTCGTCAACATGGAAGTATTGTTGTTGTTTTCTCTCCTCTCTCTCTCTACGATGCCTCTAGGCCTCAGTTCATGAATTATTCACCAGCTTTCTTAGGTGTCCCTTCTGCTCCCGAGCTTTGCTGGAGTTTGTCACTTTTAATTTCAAGGGATTAGAATGAAAATATGTTTGTTTTACATCGTAGAAATGATGGTATTTCATGAAACGGGATTTGGAATGTCTCACTGAATCCTCCTTTCTCTCGCTACATCCGTTTTGTGTGACAGCAGGACGCAACTTGAAGCTGAATCAGTTAGAGGCTTTAATTGTGATTTCTTTAGGGGAGGTTGCAGTGCCTTAACCACCATTTTATCACTGCTTTAAGACATTCATTAACCCCCACCGGGGGTGGGGGGGCTGTGCTGCAGCTGTAGAAGCTGTGGAAGCCAAAGCAAAAATGACACACTGGCAGGAATTATCTGCATTATCCTTCAGTGGATACCAGCTCGATAGATTGCCAGTGTTTTGCATGTGAAATGCTCCTAATGCGCTCGCTAAGCTGGGAACAGTTAAGCCAGTCCGCCACGTCAGCATCACACATTTATATATACCATCAATCTTTTTTTAGATGAGACCAGAAAGACTTAAGACTGTGTGACGGAAGAATTCATCGCCGCTGACTTTAATGAATGCGCTATCGTGATCATTGTGGTCTGAGCCGGTCGCAAACAAACAGAACGTCATGTTCTTTCATTTCCTGTCATTACTGTACACACACACGCACACAATTCAGTTCATTTCCTGTTGGTTTCCATTGTTTCAACCTAGAGAACTACTGAGAAGATGTCTCTCTTACACCGCCTCTAGCTTCGGTGCTAGAAGTAGAATCTCCCACACGGTGACACCTTTTTGAGAATGTGTGGACTCCTGAGGAACAGAGGCTGGTTACAGTAGCAGATAGGACTGGATCATAGAGGAATCCCTAACTGTTACCTCTGTTCAGTAAATATAATAGTTTTGCATTTTATTGAACACACTTTACATATTGCCCGTTAGACTGAAGCCTCTGAGTGCACGGCTCATATACAGAGAACACACACGCCATCATTTGCAGTGTTTACAATATGCAAAGCTTCAGCATGTTGCACAGTAGAAACGATGAAGACACGACATGCATGCTTTTCAGAGCCTAATGCTCAAGTGAGGGTTGAGAAGGGACAGCGTTCCTTCCTTCATTAGGAAGGAACTTGTGAAATTGTTCACATTTCAAAGGATGAATCAGTCTCATGCCTTGTAAGAGTCTAGAGCAGAGAATCTGATTATTGATGAAAGAGCCGTAACGATCCTTGTGATTTATGTAGAATTCCTACGTGAACTGAATGAACGCTAGTCCACGTTATACCTGTATGCAACACACTGATAGTTACCAATATGAACATCAAATACTGTGCTCCTCTTTTGTGGCTGCACCATCCGACCTTGGTACCACACACAGTGGGACGTGCAGAGTGTTGTCTGCTGGGACACGTGTGGCGTAGTTGTGTGGACATTCTTCAGGTGTCCATCTACTCAGGTTTTGTCTGTCATGCAGTTCAGAGAGGGACAAATCTTGTATGAAAACTCCAGTGCCTGCTGTTTTCTTTGCACGCCCACATGCTGGCAGTGTCACAATATAGTTCTGCCCTGTTTCCAGGCATTAGCGTGCTGATTACTTTGTTCTGTTTGTGCAGCGCTTTGCTAGAAGCTGTAGTGGGTATTTCTTGCACATTACAAGGGTGATAATTACTTAAGTGTTGCTGCAGCCAGTTCTCCTGTGAGGCTGCAGGCTCATGTTTTTATCAGACTCTTATAGTAGTATTACATTCAGCGAATGTTCTCCCCCTGGACAACTTAAACACAGCATGCTGCTCATCGAGATAAAAAAGGCTGTATTATTTTACAGAAGATATGATTCACCGTGTGAAGGATCATGCTTGCACTCATCATATGTACCAGTCCCTGAAAATGAAGGTTAACAAGAAAGACTCAACATCTGGTTTGACCGTAGACGTACCCATCCCTAATGTTTGTTGTTCAACCAACCAACTCGGCAGAGCAGTGTTATCAGTTAGCTGCCAGGGTGCAGATTGTCAGGTCTTACCTGCTCCTGCTCCTGCTGATAGCGATGCTGCTGGCTGTTGGTCCTCAGGGAGCCTGGATACCTCGGACTAATCCCAGCACAGCTGACAGTCAGCAGAGCACCGCTGTCCTCACTGTTAGCCTTTAGCCTCTCTGTCCCCACTGTTAGCCCGTAGCCTCTCTGTCCTCACTGTTAGCCTGAAGCCTCTCTGTCCTCACTGTTAGCCCGTAGCCGCTGTCCTCACTGTTAGCCTTTAGCCTCTGTCCTCACTGTTAGCCTTTAGCCTCTCTGTCCCCACTGTTAGCCCGTAGCCTCTCTGTCCTCACTGTTAGCCTGA
>JAUMTR010285401.1:0-11639 GCA_032270685.1 Microctenopoma stevenorrisi | reverse complement strand
ATGTTTATCAGTACATTACAGAAAATAATGAACTTTATCACAATATGCTAATTTTTTGAGAAGGACCTGTATATTATGTTTGTTCTTCACAAAATGTATCTACAGTGCTTCAGACTGTAAGATTTTGGACAGATATCTTTTGTTATTCTGTATTAACAAATTAAATTCTAGATCAAATGCCGGACAATATGTTTAACTGTCAATTTTAATAGTTCATACCTGCTTATATGACCCATATTCAACTCAATTCAGTTTATTTTGCCAAATTACAACAATTCAAAGCATTTTATAGAGTAAGATCTGAGACCTTTCAAGATAAAACTATATAGAGAAACCTCCAGCAGAATCAGGCCCAGAGGGGGTGGCCATCTGTCTAGTTTGTTGTCAGGGCACCCTCACATATACTATGGAGAAAGGGATCTGTTGAAATTGTTGTACAGTGGCACTAAAATGTTGACTCAACTTGACCTAGTTGTACTCAAACTAGACCTAGTTGCCTCTGCCTACTCCCACAGTGGTCCATAGTCCTAGTTTCTGGCTGCAGGAAACTGAAATCATGACAAACCATATCTATTCATTGTATACTTGTCGTAACAACGTTGTTTGAGTCATGTATTACATGTGCAAAATTGTTCAGCCATTGATGTTGCAGGCCTGCAGGACATTACAAATTACAGGGGTGACTTTGGTTCAGGAGGTAGCACTGTTGCCTTCTAATCGGAAGATCTGTGGTTTAATACCCTCCTTCAGTCATATGTCGAAGTCCTTAGGCAGTCCACTGAACCTAAAGTTGCCCCGATGTGTCAGGTCAGCTCCGCCATCAGTATGTGAGAGTGTGTGTGCTTGTGTGTGTGAGTAGGGTAAATGAGAGAGCAGTGTAAAGCGCTTTGAGTACCAGTCTAGGTAGAAAAGTGCTAAATAAGTGCAGGCCATTTACCTTTTTTTAAGTAAACAAAGAGCTTGCAGACACTTGTGACACAAATGGTTTGACAAACCAAACCCCACATCTTGCACCTGCACCAGCTCTGCACTGCACTCTCCTCCACCCCCTTCTTCCACTGCCCTCAGGAAATCTTAGTAGGAGGTGACATGTCTCTTCCACAACTAGAAAACAAGAAAGTACAAAGGCCCAGACGGATGGAGCCCCTCCTGCCTAAAAGGCTGACCAACTGTCCCCAGTCTTCACCCAAATCTTCAGCACATCCCTCACAATAACAGGACTAAATGATTAGAGGGTGATTGTTCTCAAGTCATGGTCATGTAATCATTTAAATGACTATTGCATGCTATCTCCTGGAGGAAACACTCTAGGATCGCTCTAACTTGACAGTTCTCCTCCTCTCTATACATCACCTGAACAACACAACTCAGCTGGCTCGCAACAGACTGCTGACACATTAATCTCTGTCTTTTTATTTTTAGAAGATAAAACCAGTGGCTGCTCATGACAGATTTTTCATGGGGGCAACTTTTGCCACTCTTGAACCTTGCTAATTGCAGCACCGCATGTGTTAGGCATGTGTGTAAATGCGTATGACAAAAGCACATTGGGGCAAGCCCTCCCAGAAGAGAATGCATTACAGCGACTGAAATCTGAAAAAAGGCATTTCTTGCATTAGAATCTATGAGAGCTGTCGTCGCAACTTTAACAAAGGCTGAAATCGCCCAAAAAAGGCGGCACACCACATCACGTAACAATAACAGAATTAACTACCTATGACAGTGACAGCCACATGAATGTGCTCACTTTATAATTCTTTGGTTAATTTAATAATTCCTTGGTGGTGCATTGTCCGATTGCCGTTATGGACCAATTGCCCTGGGCTAAAACTCTGATAAGGTTATATTTGCTTTGCAACTTCTTCTGCCACTTGAGGGCAGCAGCAGGTTCTATGGTTTGATTCCCAGTTACTCCTGGCTAGTTGTCAAGGTGTCCTTGGACAAGATGACCAAACTCCATAATAGTAGTAACAGTACTTGTCTGTCTGCCAGCTAGCTGTCCAACAACAATTGTTACAAGGGGATCAATAAGGTATGTCATTAGAAGGCAACCTAAATGATGCTAAAAGTTGGTGGTTAAAAGTTCCTGTGAATAGCTCTCCATAACAGAGTTCAGAGTGACTTTTGAGGAATATAGAAAGATAATTTCTTTAGGAGTTTAAACTACCCGTACAAGGTGCGATCATTGTGGTATTTTCCTGATCTGCATAATAGGGATGAACATGGAATGAAAGAGCAGTTGACCCTGCATTATACTTATGGTGAGGTTGTCTTATTGAAGTAAAAGAACTGTAGATCAGTAAATATGTACGTGGATTCACGATTCACGAAATTTTCTGTGTTGTAAAGAGAAAACCAAATCCTGAAAACACATAAGAAACACCAGCAGCTGCAGCAAGCTCAAGTGATTTTAAATGGTTGCTCAGGATCACTGGGCCCAGGTGCTCCTACTCACTCTAACAAACTAACCTAAACACACAAAAAGACAGGACACCCCACCACACTATAATTGCTTAATCCATGCCAGCCTTGTGCCTCTCCCACAACATTAACACCACAAATTTCTCAGCCAATATAGAATCACTATCAGCTTTATTAGTCACATACACATTTATTAGTCAAATAATGTCATGAATATTTTTTGTAATATTTCAGATCAAACTGATTCTAATTATGTAAACTACATACATACATAACACTTCCCCCTTCCCTAAAGGGAAACTTGTCACGTGTCATCCCAATCCCTCCCTTGTACTGGTCCTAAACTCCTTGGGGAGAGGGGCATCAGGTGTAAAATGCATACCCAAATTAAATATGCAGATTCATCCATTGTGGTGATTCAAAAAGTAGCAGCTGAAAGAACTAACTGGAATAGTATAATACTTAAAGTTCTTGCAAAAAATATTTCAAGTACATTTACTACTATATAGTGCCCAAGGCCTGCCCACTGATGCCCAAGGCTCCTATACCAGCTATAAAAGATTCTGAAGCTGATTTAGAGGAAAGCTAGGGTGGTGAACCAGTGTAGATGTGCAGAAGGCGTATGGCAACCTAAAGGAGAAGTCTAAAACCAGCAAGCAGTTTAGGACCATTTCACTGCTGAGTATAGAAGGTAAGGTATTCTTAGGTATCTAGTCATTAAAACTTTCAGAGTTCCTCCTCACTAACTATATTGACAATTGCCTAAAGGACCTGACTGATGGCGGGCAACACTGGTGCCACCTCCATATCCTTCCTTAGCGCTGGGGGGAAACTTCCTGTGCCACAAAAGAGACCAACCCTCCTTGCTACAACCTCAGATTAGCATCTTAAAGTTGATCTCACCAGCCAGCTCAAGTTCCAGGAGTTCATCATCAGCACTTTAGTTTGACCTGATTTAGTTATTACCTCAGGCTCCACCAAGCAAGTCATGGTGTGAGAACTCACTGTGCCTTAGGAAGAGCATATGAAGGATGCCCATGAGAGGAAATTAATTAAATATGTGTTGGAATAGGCGGTGGCAGACATATTGTCAAGTGATTGAAGGGGCAGCACTGTGTAAAAGCTCGTCCAAACCGGGAGTGAATGGAGTAGCATAGACAAAAAACCTACATTCTATCACTTGGACTGTAATCTTTTTGAAACCATTATTAAAATTGACAATATAATCAATGGCTTCATTTGTATGTCTAAATACTTTTGAAGTACTAACATGATTTTAATTCCTGTTTGGTTCATTCTATGAGTCAAGCACATGTCTTTTATTTCCCTTGATATCCACTGTGGGAGTGCCCAGTGCCCATTCTAAATATTTAAAATCACGTCACATTCCGAATACTAATAAATATCACTTTGTGAATACTGTGTGCCCCCGATGGTCTTTCTTCATTAGAACTAACACTGACTTTTTTTGATTGTGAATTAGTTGTACTTTTACGTTTTATTATCCAAAGAAGGTTCACTATGCACTAAATACACCTTTTTACATAATCTTCTAAAATGCTTTACTTAGATTTTTCTGTTGTTGCTTCTGTCCTCATCTACAAATAGCCTCATTAAAGATGCAGAGAGGCACATTTTTAATATGTAGAAAACAATTAGCAGATTAAACCTGTGGTTGATAAAAGCGCTGTTTCAGCAGCAGCCTCTTCTACTGCTGTGATGCTCAGAGTCAGGTGGAGTATTAACACTGTCTTGACATTCAGGTTGGAGCTGGTCCAGACTGGACTGAACCGAGAGAATCTCTTGAACCAGTCTCCTGAAACACAACAGATTTATTAACAATTTTAATTTTACATATTATTAATCAAATGTGAATAATTGAACCACATTCTTTCTCTTGAACAGAGTAAAAGAATTTTCATAAATCATGTTGTCTCTGTTTAACTTGGAGGAACTAGGGGACAGAATGCTCTGGTTGCTCCTTTATGACTGTGATTAGATTTATATAGATGTATAACAGTCAGTTATAACATTCAGAGCTGGAAAGTACGGTGGCCCCTATAGACAAAGCATAAAAAAACTAAAAAGCAGAAACAAGAAGAAAACGTGCTGCAAATGAAAAAAACATGAACAAAAGAAAACACAGTAACAAGAAGAAAACGGGCTGCAAATGATAGAATGCGAACAATAGAAAAAGCTTTAACGAGTAGACAATCCCAAACCGATAGTGCTCCACAACAATAGTGGATGCGATGAGCTCATCAAGATTTTTGATATTTAATTTATTATATATGTTATTCCTTGGTAGCACTGGCATTCAGCTGTGTGGGATTAAATGGGGCTGACTTTATCAATATGTGTTATATATTAGATATATGTGGTGTTTTTGATAATTTAATTTATAACTATGCTATCACTAACTATACTGTACAGCCTGTTCTGATTCTCAAGTTACCTCATTGCCTCACCAATGTTCTTGTTCTCTTTGACTGAAATCTCCATCCATGTAGCAAAGCCATTGGCCTTGCTGAACCTGTTAATGCCATCTGCTGACACGACCCGCTGATCGAGGTCACACTGCAGAGATCCAGGTATATATGCATTTTGTTATTGTAATTTGGTTATTTTCATTCAAAGTATTCAACATGAAGCTCAACTAAAACTCAACCTAATCTAACAACACATTGCATTTTATTAATACAGAACCAGGAGATTTCCAGTACGGTATGCATCAGCATTCATTAGTTCAGTGCACTGAATCACCTTGTTGGCCAACAGGATACAAGGGATGGATTTTCCATTGGGCAGCATAGCCTTGTTGTCAAGGTCCTGTTTCCAGCGGCGACAGTTGAGGAAACTGGATGAGCTGGTGACATCAAACATCACAACACAGCCCAGTGCCCCTTTATAATAGATCCTGGTCATGGATATGAAACGCTCTTGGCCTGAAGGGAGGACACAAAGTTCACAATGTCATCCATGTATCCATTTAGTCATAGTAAATTTCCAGCTACTAAAAATGTTTTGTACCTGCAATATCCCACAGTTGTAGTCTGACCTTTTCTCTGTCTTCCACCCCATCTATTATCAGATGATTAGACTGGAACCAGTGACCCAACATTTGTTGAATTCTGCTGAAATTTTATTTAGTTAGAATTATTTACACCACTAGTGTAGTCTATTCATAAAACATTTACTTCGGGACAGTTTGATGCTTCTGCAACAAATCTAAACTGCAAGTATGATGTTGGCACTGTGTAGCCACATACCCTACACCTAGTCCCTAACCCCTACCCCTCACCCTAACATTCCAACAGCATAGATTGCAACTGTGATTCATCCACTTGGTATCACTGCAATGAATTCAGTGTTTCGTCCAATGACTCCTCCTTTGTTTCATTTTACTATCTGCTGTGACAACCTAGCAGGCCATTTGTATAGCGCCTTGTGTAGATTCTAGATAAATTCAATGCAAATGCTTACATTACATCCACTACATAGTGCCAATTAAGGACCTGTTTTTTAAAATCTAAGCACTACATGTTACATTTAATATTTTTTACAGATTATGTTCATTGTATTCATTTACCTTCTACTGATTGCCATGTTTATTGCTTAAACATCAAACCTATCAAAGCTTCCATGAACAAGTCCAGTAGTAAACATTTTAATATTTAGTGGGGGACTGGGGATTGTATATTGTATTGAAGATTTCCATTATCAAAAAATGTTTTTAAGGAATTATGAAAAACAGCTATGTCTCTATGCTGCCCAATGGAAAATCCATCCCTTGTATCCTGTTGGCCAACATGAAAAGGTTTCTATGAGCTGGTAAACATTATGAACAGTAATGAAATATTTTCTCACTCTTTCTCTCTTTCTTACACACACACATACACGCACTCACTAAAACAAGATCAGGATCCTGTACAGTCACATTCTTTCACCGAACAATGATAAACTAAAACAGTCATACCTTCCACTGTCATCTTGTATGTTTTGTTGAACAGTCCATTAACAAAGCGATGAACAAAGGAGGATTTCCCAACATTCCAATCACCAACAATCAGTATTTTAATCGGGTGCCCAGTCATTGCGGACCCCCGTCAGACAACAGTGTCAGATGATGTGGCATGAAACATAACAGCAGTTCAAAGTTCAAACCGCGTTTCAGGAAATGTGATTTATGAGGCAGGTTTTCCTGGAGCTCAGTAAGTTCCATAACCACGAGCATGTTTTCTAAACATTTTCACTGAATTTAAATCTTATCCATACCTACTAAATTAAACAAAACTTCCATGTCTCTAAACCTAAAAAAATGATTACTAACCATAACGCTGCACTGCTCTGGGTCCTGTTCTATGTGGAGCAGAACACACAGAGTTTGATTTCTGGAAGGAAGTTTCTCAGGGTATAAATAGTTTTGTGATATAACTCCACCCTCACACAATAGGAAACTTGCTGAATCACTGTGCAACCACTATTGTTCCATGCAATTACTACCCTGCTCTTCAAAGTGTGAAGTTAATTATCAGACAAAGTGATGCAACAAAAATTTACAATTACACATATTACTGCAGTGGTTTCCAGTCCTGATCCCAACCCACGGCTGATTACCTGATTCAACACTTTAGTCAGTCAGAAGTTGAAGTGTGGAGCAGGGGAATCACTTGGTATCTTTCTGGATAGCATATTATTAGTTTGGGAACCACTAGATTGTTGGAATTTGGCTGTTGGGAGGAAAGTTGATTTTTACTATATAATTTCATTGTACTACATACATTCTACTATACATTACTGTAAGCCATATCTTATCCAGCACTAAACCGAACGCATCCAGCGGCGAATCCATCTCACTTCTTGTCATTTCTGCGCCCTCTTCTCCTGTCATCCTTGGTTATGTTGTGGAAAAAAAATCACTAACAGGTTTACAAAGGTGAGAGATGAAATAAAGACTTCAACCGAATAAAGCTCAATGAATTTTATTTCTTTGCAAAGAAAGGCTCCCAGTCATGCAGTGTCATACAGTCTGCGGAGTGGAAAAAGCAACGGTGATTTGTGGAGTACATACATATATAGATTCTGATTAACGTAAGCAACGGCCCTGGACATATCATGAGAAATGGCTTGCCTTGCCAGGCGCCCGCAATAAGAAAGATATGAACTAATAAGACAAACATAAGTCACGATGAGCATAAACACAGGTCCTCATGACCATGGGCATAAGTCACTCTGAACATAGGTCAAACTGCTTCAACTAGGGCTGAAGAGAAAAGTTGCCTTTTCTCTGCCAACCAAACTTCTATCAACCCAAAGTGACCTTTGACATGCATAAAGGAACATGAGTGAATCTAGGAAACCAACAGTCAGGATTATGGCACATAAGACAATCAAGCATAAACTCAGGATTCAGGTATCGAACATTTGGCAGAGTAATCATACAAGTTTAATAAACATGATCTTAATATGAAATTTCCATCACAGTTACCTTTGGCTTTGTTTAACTGGATGACATCCTAGGGTACTGCCAAACATGTGAGAGTGGTATTTAGGATGCTGCATGGCCACCAGCTGTCCTGCAAGCTGGAGAAGTGAGCTTTCTACCAGAGCTCATTTCTGTTCCTGGACTACACAAGGCCAGCCTATTACGTGGCCACCCAGAAGGTGGCTGTGGCTCTCTGGTTTTAACCCACACACACCTACACACAGCACAAGCTTTCAGAAGTTTGATAATTTCTACTGGGGATTCATCCAGTGATAGCCAAAATAGTTTCACCTTCCACCAGAGCCACCAGCTGCCCAGGTTTTTCATCACTTGGTTGAACTCTTCACATCAGCAGCAATGTCAGTATTTAGTTTCGTCCTGATCCTACATTCCTTAATTACGGAACTGGAGGCATCCAGTCCATCTCCCAGGGAACCTCCATACCCTGACTTCACTTGTTGACAGTTTCTCCAAGGCAGTGCATTTAGTGGCCTTGTGCAGGCAGACCGTATCAAAAGTTGGTTCTGGAGGACGTTAGACACCTGCATGGGTTCCTAAAGGTTATCGTCTTAAACTGGGGTTGTGACCAAGTTCAGGAAGAAGTCTGTGTGTCCCCTTCTAACTTCCAACCAAGGTCTTCCTCTCTGCTCCGAACATGTTTGGTTGGGAGCAGGTTGTCAAACCTGTAAACAATGGCTAAAATACAATGGCTCCTGTGTAAAAAGAGAGATGAAAGCACAGACAACCTGCCTCATCCAATAAGCACTAATAATGCAATAACATAAAATAGGTTCAAAATTAAATATTCATTGGATTGTGTCACCTAGTGTCAGTAGCAAGTGTTCTTCATTGCAGTGAGTGTGCATGTGTTTGGATGTAGTGCATGTGTTGTGTGAAGTATTTTCCATTTTTTTCCTGTACATGCATTGGTTTGTGTGGTCTGCACAATAACATTAAATGTAGGTCATCTTATTGTTACATGTCAAACGGTATTAACATGAAAAATGTTATCAAAATATCCTCCTAATATGTTAAATAGACCATTGAATAATCCATCCATCCATCCATTATCTTCCGCTTGGTCCAGGGTCGGGTCGCGGGGGCAGTAGCCGAGAAACCTAGACCTCCCTATCCCCGGCCACCTCCTCCAGCTCACCTCGGGGGACCCCAAGGCATTCCCAAGCCAGCCTGGAGATGTAATCCCTCCAGCGTGTCCTGGGTCTGCCCCGGGGCCTTCTCCCAGTGGGGCATGCCTGTAACACCCCCGAGGGAGGCGTCCAGGGGGCATCCTGACCAGATGCCCAAACCACCTCAACTGACTCCTCTCCACGTGCAGGAGCAGCGACTCTACTCCGAGTCTCTCCCGGATGACCGAACTTCTCACCCTATCTCTAAGGGAGAGTCCAGCCACCCTTCGGAGGAAACTCATTTCGGCTGCTTGTATCCGCGATCTCGTTCTTTCGGTCACTACCCAGAGCTCGTGACCATAGGTGAAGGTAGGAACATAGATCGACTGGTAAATCGAGAGCCTCGCCTTTCGACTCAGCTCTCTTTTCACTACAACAAACCGGTGTAGAGTCCGCATTACTGCAGATGCCACACCGATCCATCTGTCGACCTCTCGCTTCATTCGTCCCTCTCTCGTGGACAAGACCCCGAGATACTTAAACTGGAGTCCTACTGGTCAGCAAGACCCGATAGGACTCCTTCTTCAGCTTGACGGCCTCTCGCACCCTAGGTGTCCACCACCATGGTTTTTCCCTCCTTCATATTGCTTAGCTACATGTGAAGTGTAGTGCAATGAGTCTTGTGACATGTATTCTGTGTATGTCCGAGTGTGTGTGTGGTGTATGTGCATCACTAAATAGAGAGAGAGAGACTAAACCCTTCTAAGAAGGTTGAACTGTTCTCTTTTTTTGATTCAAACAATTTGTTGAGTTGGAATTTAGCTACCTTTTTTTAAATGCTTTAACAATTCTTTTGAAACAATTTGAGCAGTTAACCCTTTTTTTTCCCCGACAGACCTGGTTGCCTGCTCCATCCCTCTCGCGGTCAGTGCACTTTATTTCAAACACAGCCATTGCTATGAGTCCAGGTTTGTTTCTGCTACAACCTATGTTTAAAAAGCATATATCAAGTAAGCCTCTGTGCCCGTGCCCATTCAGACCCCTCTCGACTTACTTATGTGAGTGTTTCAACTAACAGAGTGTGAGTCTCAGTGCTCAAACAGCTGCTCTGGACCATTCACTCTTAATTTAGAAAGTAAGGAGCCTCTGTACCTCAATTGGTCTCTCTGGACTCCTTACTGTAATTTGTAAGACGGCTTTTGACGACTTGATAGATGGAACAGTCAAAACAGGTAAACCGGTTTATTTATTTATTAGAATTTCTTGTTGGACGAGCAGGAAACCATGCTCTCCTAATTGGCTACAGTTAATGTGTCTCCTATTAGACTACTATTCTTCAGAAATCCCAATTCGATGCACTTTTTAAATTAATCAAAACTATCTTTTCTCATACATGAACACAGAAGAGACGGAAGACCTGTTTCCAAACAGAGAGCTTTCTCCCAGACACACCAGACTTCATCTCACATACATCGGCTAGTAACATTACTCATTTTACCCTAACTGTAGTATCAAATGTCTCTCGCGTGCACTGAATGCATAAGTGACTAAACTACACAATATACAAGTCAGTACAACACTTACACTACGGCACCCCTGATCTTTAGCTTCAAAGTGCCTTTCGCTGGCACTTAAGTGGTTAAGGAATAGTACAGCAGACAACCGGTACAGCACTCAAGCTAAGGTGCATCCTCCAACATACTGGTCCTAGAAACGACTGGTTCTAGACTTTTACGCAGTGAGATTCTCTTACCTTGTTGCTGCTGTATAACTCACTGCCTGTTTCCCTTGGCTGATATCTGTCCGGATCAGGTCTGCAAGTGGGCTCCCCTAGAGGACAGCATCTCAACCCACAGGAAGGGAACCTCTATGTCCATTGTGTACACTGACTGTCGTCCACAGGAGTCCAAACCTCAAGCCTGATCCTGTTCATGATGCCAACTGTTGTAGAAAAAAATAGATTTTCTGTCATGATGGGCTTTTAAGAGGTTTTTTTATAGAGGAAATAAGAAAGCACAAAAAAGTAAATGCAATTGTGTTATACAGCAATACTCTCATGAGAGGGTTCACAGCAAATTGAACCCAGAACTAATTGTTACACAGCTATTTATCAACTCTACATTCTAGCTACGCTATCTATCTTCATGGTCAGAGTCAGAGTCACCTGGTTCCTGGTCGTCTCTGTCCTATCTGCTGTCCCAGACAGTAAAGCAAAACAAAGACAGTCTCACAATATCGAAAGACATTAGGAACACGTGAACTTTAGCACACACTAAATTAACAATTTCCGTAACAAGAATATCTGTTATTTCTGCTTCATTAGTAGGTTTTGTAACTCGGATATACAGGCTAGAACGTTACTACAGTACTGTCCCTGTACCACTCTAACCTTCGCTGCCTTGTTGTCTGCCCGGATACATAAAGGACGGATGTGAATCGTGAGGCCCAGATTCATCTTACATGGATGTAACATGCACTGACCTGTCAGTCCTCCTCCTCTTTCCATTTTTATGCTTATTACTTATAACGTGGGCTACATAGATAACTGGAAGACATTTTGGAGAAAACCTGGGCTGATTAGGAGAGACGGCATCCATCCTACTTTG
>JAUMTR010285130.1:0-11685 GCA_032270685.1 Microctenopoma stevenorrisi | reverse complement strand
GTAGACCCTACTTAATTTTTTAGCATACAGTAAAATAAATAATACTGATTTTTACCAAATCAAAAAAACAAGAAGTTTACTAAACTAACAAAAAGTAATTGGAAAATGTTGCCTTAATTTTTTTTTGTTGAATCTAAGCAACAGTTTTTACAGTGCAGGTGCAAGTTGCTCTGTGCTCCTATTATGCAAAGGGTGGCGGTGTGTCACAACTCAGTTACCTGTTCTGACCTAATAGAAGATTATGTCTCAAATTTATAGGTAAATTTATCTATTTGCGTCTCTCTATGTTACAGAATGCATGCAATTTGCTAATTTTACATAAATGTTCAATCAATGGTTATGCCTGTCTGAGAAAAGTGTATACAGTGTGTAGTGAGGCGTTTTACAGCATTAAAACAGACATAATAATTGTTAAATATTTCGCCTATTGCAGGTTATGTTTAGAACATAACTTCCGCAATTAACGAGGGACCACAGTAATGGGTTCATATATTTGTCGCTGCCTCCCCAGTCATGAACCTCACCGCACGTCACTGGGGCTGAAAGGCACTAAAATGGAGATGACAACTGCAGAATCTTGTAGTGATTTAACATAATCGCCAATGGTGATGATGTCAAGGTTAAAGACTTTCTGATTTTATTTTTCGCATAGTGAAAAACCAACTGATTGCAGGACTCTATGTGAGGCTTTTAAGGTGAATAATTGTTCTGCTGAAATCAGTCTGCCACTTTTTATCCCTCTATCACTCTACCAACTCTTATCCCTCTCTCAATCTTAACCCTAAAGCTCTCTAAACGATGCTGTGACATCTTGCGGTTGACTGTTCAAAACATTCACCGATTGGGCCCCAAATTTTGTGGTTAGCCAATTGGTGGTTTCCACAGGAAAAACATTTTCATATTAACTGATAAAAGTCTATAAGTGGAACACACTGTATTTTGTGCATGTTGTGTGCATTTGCAGTCTGTTAGTACAATCATGCATAAAGGAGATGTATGACATATGAAACCCTGTGCAGATCTGAAAGAGGCCACCCACTCACAAACTTGTGGACTGGGCTTTTCCCAGGACTCTTACCCATGCCAGTCTTTTCTTGCCAGTTTTCTTGCCATCCTGATCCTGGGAACATGCTGTACCTGCACTAATGAGCATTAATGTGTTTTCTTAAGGGAGGACTCAGAACTCTAGCTAGTAATGGAGTTCATCAGATGTTTTTAAAATGCTACGTTCAGTATAATGTTGGCACTGTATTTGTTTGCAGCACCACCCTGCTAAATATTCATACATTTTCACACCATGGAGTTGTAGTATAGTCACTCCATTGTGTCCCTTAAAGTGTGCTGAGGTGGCCAATGAGATTTTCACCTATAGACTCCACACACAATACATCCCTTATAACTCAATGTAGAGTAACCACTGTGTGAACAGGAATACACGAGCTAGTGAAAGCATCCAGTATAACGAATACAGTTTATTCTATTAGCTGAAGCTTTTATCTTCAAGAGAAACAGTTTGTGGATGCCATACATTGAGACATTAATTGCACACTGAGAAACTACAACTCTTCTTGCATCATGTCCAGATCCGAGTACAGCCCCAAGAGTGTGTGGGGGACAAAACTATGTGAATATTTACCTGACAGTTTCTTGTTTTATGAGTTACGTGACAGTAATATGCCTGAAATGTTTTGGCTTAATTTAACAGCCTAGTTATTTTGACCAAGAGGGACACAAAGCAGAATACTGTATAGGTGTCCGTCTTGGCAGCATTAATTGAAACTGTATGAGAGGCCGAGAAAGGCCATCCATCTTCTTTCCACTTTCTGTCATTACCTATTTAAACATATGATAAAGTTCCTGGCACCTATTTAAGCTTGATAGATGCTTCGGTTGGTAGGGGTCCAATGTAGAACTCAGAGGCAAGTCACGGCAACAGTCACTAATCCCACCGCCACTGCTCTTTGCTCTGCAGGAGGGCAAAGTTAGACTGAGTGAAATCATCTCATGATATCTGACAATTCTACTGGTAAAGACCTCTTATGGTTTCTACGGTGAACTACTTATAAACCTGACCATTGATGTTTGCTGTTCTCCCGTCTCTCTTTAACATTTGCCGTGACTTTGCTAGGGGTGTTGGTATTATCAGCCACTACATCACCTAATTTGTAAAACTGCATCTATTAGGCACAAGGAGACTCCTCTCATACTTCTACTATCAGTTCTCAGGAAGTCTCTATCTGCCCCAGCAGCTCTCTAACAATGAGCTCTGCTTGTTGTTCACGTCAAAGGTCCACATAAAGCTCCAGGCTTCCTCAGTCAAACCTTTTCCAGCCCATCATTTGTGACGTTTACTTCCTCAGGTGACCTACCATGCGGTGCAGTGGCCCACCTGAGTGCAGCCTCTGGCTATAGGTCAATGATCCCCTTATTGCTGACAGAGGAAGATCCCACTCAGGCCATGTAAGACTTGTGATGACACAACGTAGCAAAGACAAGTTTGAGGTATAAAGTATTGCTGTTGTCTCTGTCTCCCTTCTTTTTCTTTTCAGGGACCATCAAAGCTCCTTTTTATCTCTAGAAAAGGCGTCTGACGTTTTGAAAAGTTCACTTTAGTCTCATACCGAATCGAGCGAGGCTCCATAAGCGGGGCGTTACTGAGGGATGATAGATGTTTGCTGAGGGGAGGGAGGTGGGAGGGCGAACACGGTTGGAAGCACAAGACTTGGCAGGATGTTACTTTCTCTGAGCTGTTTTGTCAACAGGTGAAGCTGTAATTGCACACTTGACTTGTATTGTTCTAGCTGAAGTCTTCTCAGCGCTCTCCAGCCTCTGTGACGAGCGGAAATTTATTTGAAGAAAAGTTGGTTGTCAGGGCCAAACGATTGTGTGGCAACGCATTCCCCTGTTGATGTCAATTGTTTTTTGTGACAAGGTTCAAACAACCCACAAGTAGCCACAATTCCTCCTGTTTCACCAAGTGTGAAAATGAGAAACAGAGATTAGCTCTCCATGTCTTAAGGTTCAAACATTTTAAGGTTCTTATAACACACCCTGTTCACTAACTTTGTCGCTACAGTTGTGTGCCTGCTGTTGGTTGACCTACAGGCAGCAATGAGTTTATTAAAGCTTTTAGATGAAAACACAGAGAGCTTCAAAGACTCACAGGACTAAAAGTGCAGGCAAGCTACCAGATAACTGATGTATTTTTACTGTTGATACAATAAACAGTTTTTGATATTTTGAAAGTAGATATTTTCTTTATGATACTTTTCTTTTAGCTGACAACAGCTGACTGACTACGAGGAAGTAAAACCTTTAGTAGAATCAGTTCAACTATCAGGCCGGGTTTAAATCTTACGAGGGAATGACGTTATTTTTCTTTTTTTCTTTAATGTACAGTGTTGCACGAAGACAAATATCCCTACTAAATTTTTAATTGTCAAGAGACCTAAAGTGGCAACAGATGTTTGAAAGTGAAGAGGTCAAGCAGAGATGAGAAAGAAATAAACATAAATATAAAAATAAAAAACAGAGAATCTATAGTTCATTGAAAATGAAATTCATAAAAAGGACTGTATTGACTAACGTACTGTTTGTACTGCACGGTTTAACCTCACGGTGCGTTTAACCTCGGTTAAAGGGTAACACGCTGCCATCCAAGTTGATAAAACCCAGCAGGGAACAAAAAAAGGATGATTTCCTGAGACATAAGTGGTGGATGTGAAAACATCTTATCCAACAGCAAATGGGAACTTCACATAAGACATCGTGAATGGATTTAATCAGACACACGTGCCTCCGTTTGGCGAGTTCGGGACTCGGCACAATGCATCATAGGTCCGAGCAGTTGGATAGTGTGGAGCTCATTATTTAACATCCACTGCCCTCCAGTTCACAGAATGAATCTCCCTATCTGGGACCTTCTCCTGCACCTATAGGCCAACGTGCCGCCTTCACATGCTTTTGGAATACGAATGAGGAGTCAGAGAGAGGAGCCTCTAGTTTGGCTGTGATCCTAGGTCCACATCTGTGCCGAGCAAAGTACTGTCTGAATGCATGCTAGTCACAACCCAGCATCATCGTCCTCCACTCACACAGGCCGCTGCAAATCCCAGCACAGCCTTTCATGAAATGATTTGTCATTTCCGCAAAACATTTTCTACTCTTCTTGTTTTGTTTCTTTTGCTAAAGCCCTCATTGTTGATGTATGTCGTGTTTTTGTTTGCAGTTATTCTGTATTTATGTGACGTTTTACTGTTTTGCTGTTCCGTCACAGACAATACACCAGCACTTTAAAGGTCTAATTTATAAAAGGCTTGTTAACTATAAACTATGCGTTTTTTAATGAATCAATAAACCTGTATCAGTGGTGATATTTCTATGGTGATCATTCGTTTGTTGCTAGGATGCAATACGGGAAGAAAACTGTAGAAATCAGTGGTCACAACCTTTGAAGACTTTATTTGAAGAACAACTGTGTCACGGTGTCACAGTGAGAATGTCCCTGCTATATCAGCAGCTCGGCTCCCCATATCCAACCTGGAACAACTGGTGGTGCAAGTACTCTGCTGTAGACCAGACCATCCATTATGGTTCGGCCTTTTCCAACACAAAGACCATGCTGGCCACAGACCCCGTAGATCACGTCCTTTGAAGGATGTGGTGCCGAATTGAGACGAAGCTCATATGTAATCTGTTTTTAGCTGCAGAGTATGAATCTTCTTTTATGCAGCAGGATCTTATGATTTATTTAATTCTGAGTGTAAAAATCAACATTGCACCCATAGTTGTCTCGGTCCTCAACCACCACAGTTGATTTTGTTTAATGGTTATCGTTCAGGCACATAAGCTTCACGTGCTTATTAAAGCTAATGGGCTCTAAATGTTGACTTGTTCTTCTCCTGCCTCTCTCATGTCTTTTCTCTTAACCGCCGTCCTGCATGCCCTCTCGCCCTCTCCTTTTACAGCTTGCAGGCATGAACACACTTTATGACCGTTCCTTAGAAGTCTCCCGGCCTTAATCCTCCTTGAGGTTTAGGAGACAGAGAGACACTTTGCTCCTCACTTCCCCGCTGTTTGATCCCACATATTGTTCTCTTATGGCCAGCAGGGAAGAAAAGGGCAGGTCTGGGTGAGAGAGCAAGGTGGAGAAAGAAAGAGATGGAGGATGAAGGGGACAAAGAACAAAGCAGAAGGGAGAGAACGTTCTCTATGACTTTGCCAATGTGGAAAACACGAGATAAATTCACTGTTGCCAAGATGGATATCTTTTGTTTTTGAAGTCAGGGATGGTTCGCCTCAATCCCCGGATTGAAGTTTTGATGCTGTTATTATGTATCATGATGAGAGAGGGATGAAGAACAGAGGGAGAGGGTTTATCGTATGAACAGCCATATCAAAGTCAGTGGGCACGTGTGATTTGTAATGGAAACTGCAAAATATTCATAAAGAATGAGAGAGGTAGCACTTTGATCTCAGGAGTTAGGAGTAGCTGACAAGATGCCCACAAGATGTTATAAATCAAAGAGGAGGAAAAGAGGGAGGAGGAAAGATTTCATATTTCCCTCTAAATGTTTTGATGTCTCCATTAAAAGCATGTCTTAAATTCTCTGGAAGTTCATCATGCCAGGAGAGATATGTGAAATTTGACGAGAGAAGTGAGAAGACAGAGGGGTGATGAAAACCACGTGCAAGTACTTAAAAAGGTTTTTGTGCAGTGTGGGTCACAGGGGATGGATATGGGAGTGTGATTTTTTTCCCCCTGTTGTCAAAGAAAGACAATACTGATCTCCCGCGGGTGGGAGCATCTTGAAGGAATCCCGATCTCTGTGGAAGGCAAGCTGGCACCTGACGGCTGGACAAAGCTGAGGTCAAGAGGTTGTGAGTCAAAGGTCAGGAGCAGAGACCTGATGTGGAACCAGAAAAAGACTTATGAATCACCTCAGATCATTTTGTCTCCTTCTTATTAACTGTCTAACTCCTTGGGAGGCCGGAGAGAACTTTCTTTCTTTCTTTTTTTTGGACTAAAGCTTTTGACCAATTGATGCAGTGTCCTATGTCATGAAAGAAATCAGCTGCATGTTCACTGTCTTCATCAGAGCTTCTCGTTTTCTGCCTCATCTTCTCTCGTTTTATCTGTGACATTTCTCTTTTGTTGGGACGTTTGACCTATTTAAACTCACCTTTTAAATAATCCATTCTGTGAAGGTTCAACATTGAGGGGCTTTGAGCTTTGAACTGAATACCTGTAATTCAGTTTGTCCCTGACGTGTGTTGCCAGTCAGTTCCCCGATGCCCAATCTTACAAAAGAAACTGTGATATGCACCATGCTAAACACCCAGATATTGAAAACAACACGTGATTATACTTGTGTAGGAAAAGGCCTTCCCATTTCACATTTAGGGGACTGAAAAAGGATACTTTATGGGCAATAAAGAGGAGAGTCATTGTGGCCTTTGCTGGGTCACTGTGTGGCTTTCCCTCTGAAGTCAGACCTCCTTTTATGCAGACTTGAATGAGGCACAATTACTGACTATAGTCATGTGATGGTCATTTATCTCTCTAACCACAGTCAACAAAACACAAGTGCTAAAGTGTCAGGACATGCTGCATTTCCTCTTGTTTACTGAGTGGAACTGCTGTTAGTGTTTTTTTCATCTGAGACAAACCAGATTCCAGATTTCCTCTGGATTCATGGCCACATGTCTACGTGGACAAGAACCTGAACCCCGAACCTTCTGCTCATTAATAAAGCAGAAAGTCCACAAGTATGTCTAACTAATTATTATTATTAGTAGAAAAAAGTAGATTAACCTGCCTGTAAGTGATTTGGAAATATGTCAAACCATCACACTGTAGAGAGTTTTGAACATCTCTAAGTCAGTTCATTGAAGTATGTGCATGCTCCCTTAGTGCTCATTAAGTAATAAAACCAGATTTACTATTGGTTCAGCCCTCCCTCCAACCCCTGTCTTTAATTCACCTCTCTGTGAGCCCCCCTTCTCCCTCTTTCAGTCTCTTAATGTCTTTCTCCGTTTTTCCTCCTACCTATGTGAGTTTTAGTGTCTTCTCAGAGTACTCCATAAGTGAGTGAGTCAAGTGAGTTCAGTTCAATTCAACTGTTCGTTGGATGACTTTATTTTATTGGCACTTGAACACAAGACTGAGAGAACATTTTAAAAAGGCGATATTCTTTACGAGTAATTAAATACGTGTCTTTATCATCACAGGGAAGTACATGATGATTTTCACCAGGGATCTCTCATTTCCACAACCATTTTCATTCTGACTAAGGGAAAAGTTAAATAAAAGATATGCCACAACAAGCAGCATGGGCCTCCAGAAAAACTGAAATACAAATACTTATGTGAATGCGGCCTGGTAGCTCAATGGTAAGCATCAGACTGGGAAGTAGAAGGTCGCAGGTCCGTACCCCGTCTGACTTCTAATCCATCCCCTACCAGGTGTGTCCCTGAGCCAGACACCCAGCGCTAGCTCCCTGTAAGTCGCTTTGGATAAAAGCGTCTGCCAAGTAAAGTGAATGCTTATTTTTGAATTTGACTAAAGTTACACTCCTACAGCAGCTTTGCAGGGATCATACATTATTTCAGCAAAATCACACCTGCACAGTAGTGACGATGAATTAAATATGTTAGTAGCACTGACTCTAATCCAATAATTATTGGTAACATCATATGCAGAATTTACACCAAATGACAGGGCAAGCTGCTTAACATGTACAAGACAGTTGTCACTAGTGTTGACATGGACAAAGGAAAACTCACAGTAGACAGTGAAAGTTATAATAAAACCTTGTAACCTAAACAACATTGTTGAGAATTCTTTCAAATCATATGCACACATTGCAATGTCCTTTCTAACTGAAAACCTTTTCACATCAGTGAAGATTGTATTCCATTAATCTGCTTCAGTGTCAGGGTCCTTGCATTGTGTGCGCTGGCTCACTGTTTTGTCTTACTGGAACTCCTAACTGCAACGGCCTCATTACTATGGAGCATGAAGAGTGGCAAAATACAAAGGTATAATAAGCATTTAAATGACTAATAAAAAAAACTATTCAAATGTATCATTAAATTATGTTTCTGTAATTAAGTACTGCAATTAATTTGCACACTATTTATTTACTTTAATTGTTTCAAATAATGTAAATGTGTTTGATTTGCTTGTTTAATGTCAATGTTTGTTGTGACATTTTCCTCTCTTTGCTAATGGCAGGGTGAGGAGCAGTTAGACAGCTAGCTGTGGCTCCTGATTGAATATCAGTTAGTTTAGAAAGTTTCTCACCAACCTGTTAACAACTCATTCAGATGCCAACTGAGTTTCATGGGTCACAGATAAAATTATTTCATGATATGCCGCAACACATATCATGAAATAAATAAACTATGAAATAAGTAAATACATTTTTTTTAAGTGAAACAAATATATTTGGTTGGTTGGTTCTATTTAATAAATTATATATTTAATGATTTATGTGTGAACTAATTTTAGTAGTTAAATATTTAATGACACATTTCAATAGTGCCTATATTTGCTTATATTATATTTATTGTATTGTGGCACTATTCACACGCCAATTTACATTATATGTGCACAGCTATGCTTTTACATGTGATAAATTCTACTGTCTGTAACAAACATGGAACCAAATAGTGCAGTCACATTGCTCCATTTTTTATTCTTTGGTGAGACTTGACTATTTGATTTTTTTAAACTGCCAGTTAACGTTGTGTCTACCATTGACCATAATTCCCAAGATTATCATCTCTTAAGCCTTACTGAGTTCACAAACTGACCTCATTTTTGCATGTGAACCTTGAGCTAATCCTCTTGTTATAGCGGCAAATGGCTTTTCATGAATCTAGTAATGTTGAAAGAGGGATTCTTTCCCCAACTTTGATTGAAGAGTATTGGTAATTTAATTGTCTCTTAGTTCATATTAACACCACAATGAGTTGGATTTAGGCAAACATGTTGGGTGTCACGATCTAGAATTTAATGGTTTTGCTGTTTATTGCAAGAATTTATAAAACCTCTAAATACTGCAATGAAAATGTCCAATAACTAATTTATTTAATGTATTGAGATTGATTACTAACATTGTCATTTATTTGTGTTGATGAACATGCCTAATATAAACCTCTGAATCAAGTACCCTCAGTATTTAATAGTTAGAAAATGACGTGTAAATATGTTACATATGAAAGAAGGCTGCAGGTCTTATATATACAATAATCCACAAATACATACATATTATAAAGGATCTAAACGTTATTTGTGCAGATGTTCTTGCTGTCGGCTCTTAATGGCTTTGTGGTAAATGAGAACACAACAATAGAGGGATTAAAGACAGAGAACATGCGAGACTGACAGAAAAATAAATTTCATACACAGACTTGCTTACGGCTACATGTGACATCAGGCTTAATCTCCACACACACAAATAGGTTACAGCAAAGTCACGGCTCTGGATAGCTTAATAAGTATGTTGAAGACAAGGATTTTTTTAATGGGCTGTGTTATGTTATATTGTGACATAGTATCAAATGAGTTTGACACCGGCGCAGTGAGCATTCACACTCACACAATTCACACAGTGAGTCCATCAAAAAGCACTTAACCTCCCTCACTCCCAATCCCACTTCGTTTTTTATTTCTCCTTTCAGTCACACAGGTGCTTCACTCTCCATGTCTCTATAAAATCACCCAGGCAGCAGCTTAGCAGGCAGCAGGCATGCTGGTCTGTTCAAAGACAGCGGCAGAGCTGCAGGAGACGAAGACGGCGTCGAACAGGACGGGGGGGTTTACTTTGTTAAGTGCTTCGAAAGTGGCTGACAACAGGAAAGCTTTTCTTCTTGTGCTCGTGTGTGGAAGAGGCTTATAACTTCAGAAAGCTGTGTTGAAGTCAAACATCGCAGTGCTGTGCAGCGCAGGAGGTGTGTGGTTACGAGGGAACCCTACTTAGAAGTCGAGCAGCTATTATGTAGAAAAGGTCAAAACCGTGTATTTGTTTTTCATGTATGTAGCTGACTTGCACTGTAAATCTCAACCTCACCTCTTAAACATTAAACCTGTATCCAACTAAACTGCAGTTTGTCAGTCGTCCACATTGTACTCCCTCCATTCACCCCAACCAGCTCCTTGTTGCTTGGTCTCCGATAATAAATGTAATCCTCCACTCATTCAAAGAATATGTTGCATAACACCATATTGAGTGTGGTACAGGAGCGATTGAAAACCACCTGTGCTATTCTGAATTGGCCAGTTTCCTGGCCAGAAAATAAAAGCATTTTCAAATTTTGAGTCGTAAGAAAGAAAGAAGAAAAGAGGAAGTGATCACAACAGAGAAAAAAGTCTAAAGCAGGACACCTCATCATACATACTGAAGGTTTATCATGTTTTCCCTGGGTCTTTCTGTCATGCAGTCTGGTGACTCTAAATGCCCAATAGGATGAAAGACAGTCTGAATGTTTGTCTCTATGTGAGCCCTGTACCTGTCCAGGTTGTACTTTGCCTTTCTACCTAAGACAGCCGAGTCTGGATCCAGCTGCCCCTCAACCCTCAAATGGGTTAGCGCCTAGGTAAATGGGTGGATGGATAGATTATTTGCCAATTCATGTTGACTAAGGAAACCAGTTCAGTTAATCCAGGACTATTTCAGTGTGACTGAGAAAGAGCACTTCTGTTTATCTTAAGAATCTTGCATTGGTGGCAGCTGATTTACCTGAAGCCCTAAAGGTGGGAAACAGCCAGGAAATAGCTTTCACCCACATGCAGAAATTGATTTGTTTCGCTGCACGAAGGAACCTAAACGTTGAGTGTGACAGGAAGAAACATAATAACTGTAGTGACTCACTGACATGATCTACACTATCAAAACCCCATCGTGGGACAGCAGAGCCTACTAAACAGTTATGTTACAAAGTCAGTACCACTGAGTAAAAAAACCCTTTCATCATAGTCTGTTTTAATGTTAAGCAAACACAACTTCAGATAAAAAGGAACATGGAACTTTTTTACTCTGAACCATCTTAGTTCTGCTGCTACAGATTTAGTCTAACATTGTGTCTTCTCTTTCCCCTAGTTTTGCTTGGTCCTCTTTTTTTCTCTGTACCTCGACCTCGGAGCTGTGTGATTTTGTTTTGTAGCTGTTGGTCCTACCAACCTGCCCAGTGCTTCGTCTGCTGCTCCTTGTTGTTGTTATGATCTCCGTTACCTGCTGTTCTTTTCTCTCTCCTCTGTCCACTAACCCCAACTGATCGAGGCAGATGACCATCCACCGTTGTTTTAAATTTATTCCAGACCTCTGCCAGTTCCCTGTACCTGCAGTTTGCCGTGGTGGGAACACGCCTATGGTGGGAGGCAGATGTGTTAATCTGGTTTGATGAGTGTCCCTAACCCAGGTCTGTGTGACACATGGTAATGAAAAGGGTGAGATCAGTGAGTTTGACATCACAGCAAAAAAACACCAGGAGAAGACTCCAGTAAGATTTTGTATCAGAGTTCCTCCTCGATAGCTTATGCTCATCTTCCTGAATTTGGATTTAAACGTCATAAATGTCAAATTAAAACTAATAATATTAATAAAAACCCTTCTGGGATCGAGGCCTTGACGTGGCAGAAGGGCTTGCGTGGTCTAGTGATCCTCAGAGCTATGTTGTCGG
>JAUMTR010285008.1:0-11712 GCA_032270685.1 Microctenopoma stevenorrisi | reverse complement strand
GAAAAGAAAAGCCTCAAGATCATCTTTCACTCCAAAGCAGGACAACAAGAACAATGGCACAACAGAGAGGAGGAAGATCACAACCCCTCCGATGCCAGCTAGGAAACCTGGGCCCACTATCAACACCACTGCGCTATGCTCTTTGTTCCAGCTCTTCTTCAGTCCATCTGTGGTTTGTACACTCATTGACAACACAAATGTCAATGCTGCCAGCTGACTACAGGACAAATATTTGTTCACAAAATGAAACCACACAGCCTCGATAAATGCCATGATTTGTTTTTATAGATTTATGGTTTTTTTTTTTCCCAAAATTGTTACATTTTTACATTTCACTGTAATACATTTGCTCCATTAGGAGTCAAATTTGTTTCTCTGTATGACTTTTACCTTATTTTCAATAGGTAAATATATATGTTGGGTGGATTATTCCCAAAAACCTCCAAAAACAATTTCTATTTGGTGTAATGACTTTCTAACATAAAATAGAGGTAGAGAATTAAAAAAAACTAAGCTAAAAACCTGAGAAACTTCAAATGGAACAAGTTGTGCCAAAATGTGCCCAAATCATCATAGGGTCCGCCTGGATCTTTATCAACTAATACCTCTCCAACTCTTTTATACTTTAGTATTTTTTATACAAGTTTTTTTTGCATGAATTTTGGTTCAGCGAATGTTCTGATCCTATCTAGATACTTTCAAATGAATTTTAACATTATGAAGTGGGAGGGTTTTTTAGGTGAAAATTATTATTTTCAATATCTGCTGTGTTCCAAATTCATTTACTCTCACTCAGTGACATAAATATTACTTTTTAGAACTTAAGAGCATTCTCTGGAGTCTTGCCTTTGTTTTGGTACCAAGATATATTCAATTCATTTTGGGTACGTTTTTTCAAGCAAATTTCTATAAAATGGTCTAAGGTTCAACAGGTTAAGTGGCTGCTGACCTGTAAACAATGGCTCCTGTGTAGAATAGAACTTGGCAAAGCACAGACAAGCTGCCTCGTCTAATTAATGATACAGAAATATGAGAATATTTTGAGACTAAATTGTCCAAATGTTCAGTGGCATTGTAAGCAATTGTGTATCACTAGCAAGCATTCTTCATTGCAGTAAGCGTGCGTGTGTGTGTGGGTAGAAATTTTTCTTAGCAATACATAAATGGCAGAATTTTCAGATATGGTTAGGCTTTTACATGTTCAATGCGAGACTGGTCGTGTGTCATCAGTAGCAAGCATTCTTTGTTGCAGTGTGTGAATGAGTTGCATTAAGTGAGTGTTGTTCTGCAAAATGGTATATTCTTCCTTTTTGTATGTGCAAAAATGCAATGTGTGTGGTTGGCAAGGTAACATTATATCAAATGTAGGTAATCTCGAATTAAAAATGAATTATCTTTCTGGTAGGTTCAATAGTCAACTGCATATTAGGGCATTGTTTATTAAAATGTCACATTTTCAAAATTTGCTTGACAATAATTTCTGAAGTTTCTGTCAGCAGTCAGTATAGAAAGGTCTCTAACTTGGTGAATAGTTGGTTCTGAAAGTTTTATGTTTGTGTATGTCACCTGTGTTGTCAGGTTATCATGGAGCCCTTCACCCTCAGGCCACCCTCCCTTTTCTCATCCCTGCTGGCTGAACGTCTCTTCTCACTGCAGCTAAAGAACTTGCTGATCCTAACAGTTGTGTGAACAATTCCTGGAGCTCTGTTCACCTCAGCCACAGTCTTTCCGCCTCTGCCTGGATCTTAGTCATACATAATGTCAGATGGTTAATTCCTGAAACACTGTTCTCCTGGTCAGTACAGTTGCTTCAGATTGCATCGGCAATCGTCAGGCTTCTGACAAAGTCACTTTGTGGTCGAGTTGAAGACCTTGTGGCTGTGTTGTCCGGTTGTTTAGATGAGTCCAGTGGTTCTGATAGTCCTATTGTCCTTCAGCAAATGGTTGGTTGCAGGGTAGAGGTTAAGGAGGGTCGCTGATTGTTCTTGTTTAGTTTTCAAAGGAAAACTAATTTTCTTGTATTTGCATCAACTAAAAAATGGAAATCACATTTATTAGAGTATTTTGAATCTACATTATAGATACATGGATTCTGTTTCTGCGTTTTTTCTATCTTTTCACAAAATTTTAGAGCTTTTATGTGATTTTCAAAGTTTTTCCTTTTTTTTTGTATATTATTTTCGCTCTGAGGTGTTTTCTTGAAACAAAAATTTTCCCTGTATTTTATCAACTGTCTCTTGCTTAATATCCCCCCCTGGGGAAACCGAAATCTTTTACCCAGACAGTCAGTGGTTCAACAGCTTCATTACCAGATTTCACGGAAGCAATATTTGGAGCGTTTGGATCAACTCCAGTTTCAGCTTCCGGGTTCATTTAAGCTACAACCTTGGGAGAATAAGCTTAAGTAAGCCACTGTGTTCGTGCCAATTCAGACATCTCTGGACTTGCTCTGTGAGCCATCTTATGTCACGAAGTGTGAGCCTCTGTGCCCGCTCTGTGCGATTTATCTATCTGGACTCTCACTCGTTACGCAGATTGGAAAGGGAAAAAGGTTATTGTAAGCGAGTGAATGAGCCACTGTACCAACCCTCCACTCTGAACTCCCCAGTCATGGACGGTTTTTGGCGACTAACATATTTGATTAGGGTGAGAGATGAAATAAAACCCATCATCCGATCTATCTTTTATAAGTTTATTTCCTTGCAAAGAAGGCTAACAGTCGTGCAGAGTGCCGGAGCCCTGTAGAGTGAAAAAGCATCCTAGATATAATGAAACAAACATTTATAGTTCTGCATAGGAGGATGTGACCCTGAAACAGTGCAGGGACAGAGAGACAGTCAGTCTGGGCTCCACTGGAATCTATCTACAAGGAACCTACTATCTTTGACACGGCAACAAGATACAAGTACATGGGTCAAGATGAACATAGGAAGGGACATAGCATATGGATAACTAAGATAATGAGGAAAAAAACATTCTTTACAGAACAGGGACTGTGCGATCGTTTCCGTAGCTGAGCTAACAGTCCAGCTCAGTTCCTCAGTTCCTCTCTCTGCGCCATCTCTTCTTCCTGATGGAACCGACAACAATCTATGGAGCCCCCGGTGGGCCCCCTATCTCCGGTGGGATGTTGTGTGTTTGTGAGAAGGAGTGTGTTATGTCTTATTTCTTGCTCTGTTTGTGTCTGGGTGTTTTGTACTGGGGGTACACCAGTTTCTATGTCTGTGTTGCCTGGTTTGAAATGAACAGGGATGTTGTTTGTTGATAATGCTCCTGAGCTTTTCAGACACCCCTGCAACATAAGGAATGACAATAGTTTACGTATCTTTCCTAAAGCTAGTTTAGACAGAATATATGCAAAGAGCATAAACTTTATATTTGTGTCTGAAAGTTGGGTCATGGCAACTGGACTTGAGACGTTTTATTCTGCATCTACAAAACTATTAAAATCTGACCTGATGCAGTTTTTCCTTATACTTGACGGAGTTTTGTCTTATATCCAATACCTGAGGATGTCCTAACATGTACACCGTACAGTGGTGGTACTGTTACATCTGCCCACACCCTTTCCCTGCCTTCACTTAACAAGCCTATTCAAGACAGATGTGAGGTGAAACCAACCCGGAGGATAAATTTATAGTCACTAGCCAACTTTCCTCAGATTGAAAAGGTTCTAGGGTTGCAGCATAAAACGTCTGTACCTTAGAGAGAAAAGTCCAGTTGCCATGACTCAATTTTAGGACTTCTTCACCTGGATGACTGAGAATCTTCACAGATTTTTATTTAGTGTCTTTCTTATTATGAGAACGAGAAATGAGAAAATGTTACACATGCATGTTACACACGATTCCTACTTCATTTTCATTTAATACAAACAATATAATGCATTACATTTTATATATTTATATATATTTTTCATCAGCATTCTCTTGTTTCATTCTTAAATTCAAGTTTTATTTACTATATTCAAACTTCTAGGCAATGGTAGATATTATATAGCACATTTATACCTTATTGGTAAATCAAAAAACCTTTATGCTATATACACAATTTTGTACACTAATAAATATCAACTTTTTCTGCCATCCCTTAGGTCAAAATCTCGCCACCCCATGGATACTGATGTGTGTCTTGGAGATGGGTGGACAAAACAAAAGCAGCAGAAAGCTATAGGCCAGATGAGCCAGTATGACCTAAACCAGGTTAGGATGTTACATGATTACTAATATCTATCTTTTAACAGAGGTACACACTAAAACATGCATTGCTTGAAATAATTTTGATTTATATTGTGTTTTAACATGTCTGGCTAAGTCTTCTTTCACTGATCGAGCAACACACACTTCTCAATTGTTGTTTTGGAGTTTCATGGCACAGCTGGTTTCAAATGCAAAGTATTATGCACGCTGACATACGCCACAGTCAGATCTGACAACAATTAGAACTAAAAATTTGTCCCCTCTAAAACCAGGGGGCTGTATACTATATCCTGGCATTAAAATGGTCAATAATGGTAAAAAATATTTTTTTTTATATCGAACGTTAGGTCTGATGTAGACAAAATGAACCCAACTAAAGTACAAAAAAATAACGTTTGATATTTTAGAATGGCTTACACGTGTTTTATGCGCTGGAACAGCACCAATGTGAATTTCTATTTGTATTTGACAATTCAAAAAAAAATAATGCATGAACATCAGTGTTTCTGGTAATCATTGACATATCCAGGCTCTAATAAATCAACACAAAAAAATTAATTTGCATGTATTATATAGGAAATAATTCATTTTTTTCATTTTTGCACTCCAAAATAGGGAGGCATTATACCATGACCCTGGCATTAAAAGGATAATAATTGTAAATAATTTTATATTTTTCAATTTTAAAAGTTTGGGCTGATGTAGACGAACAAAATGAGCCCAACTAAAGTACAATAAAATAACGTTTGATATTTTAAAATGGCTTATATTTTGAAAAAAACATTTTATGCGCTTAAGTGATGTGGGTGTAACAAAAAAAGGAATGAGCCCTGAGGGTTAATATTATTATATTATCATAAAGCATTGTTGCTGTTGTGTGTTTAGATGTGTTTCTTCCCCCTACAGTATGCATATATTGGTCTACAATAAGCATGTTTTCAGAATGACTTTGTAACAGGAAGTCCTAGAGGACCCGGAGCCTACCAATCATTTTAATTAATTAAGTTTTTGTGTTTGGCCTATAGTTTTTGTATTTGTATTAAGTATTGCTTCATTTGTTCTCCCTGTTTGTCGACACAAAAATAACGGCTTTTTAACGTACAAAGACACGTACAAACACAGATTTACACAGACACACACAGAGACACACAGACTCAATAATAAGGTTCTATCAAGATTTTGAGATATGTGGGGCCTGATCATTTAGTGCTATATATGTGAGGAGAGGATTTTAAACTAAAGTCATCTAGTGTATCTGACTAGAAACCTTGTCTTTGAGATTTTTGGTTCCAGATATCATAACCTCAGTTTTGAGTTGAGGAGTAGAAAATAACAGGACATCCAGGCCTTTATGTCTTACTCACAAACGTGAGTAATTGGTTTCATTGATAAATATAATTGTGTATCATCTACATATCTATGAAAATTAATTGAGTGTTTCCTTATAATGTTGCCTCAGGGAGTCATATATAACTAGACTTAGCAATTTCAGAAGAAATTGCGTGGGGGAGCATGATTGTTGGCAAGTTATTTCAAGTTGACAAAGTTGACAACAACACAAAGTTGACAAAGGCAAAAAGTTGAGAAAGATAAGAAGTTGAAGAGTTCAGAAAGATAAAAAGTCAAAAAAGTTGACACAAAGTTGGCAAAGGCAAAAAAGTGAAAAAAGATAATAAAAAGTTGAATAAAATTGACAAAGTCAAAAAAAATCAAAGCTGACAAAGCAAAAGGTTGAGAAAGACAAAAAGTTGACAAATATTAAAAGTTGAAAAGAGTTGAGAAAGATAAAAATTTAAATAAAATTGACAAAGACAAAAGTTTGACACAAAGTTGCCAGAGACATAAAGTTGACAAGGTCAAAATGTTGACATGGAGTTGACAAAGAAAATATTGAAGAAAGTTGGGAAAAATAAAAAGTTAAATAAAATTGAAGAAAAATCTAAGTTGACAAGGCAAAAAGTTGACACAAGTTGACCAAGACAAAGTTCACACAAAGTTAAAAAAGGGATAGGGATAGTGAAAGTGAAAAAGTCGACGTCTGTGTCTGTGTAAAATGACCATCGGTTATCAAAATCCCACTTATTTTTAAACCTTTCATGATTTTTCACTAAAAGACTCTTATTGTGAACATCAGACTCCCATTGTGAATTTTGACTCAGAGTGTGGGGACCTTTCTGTGGGAAATAATCAGCAGTTATTTATATCCAACTCACTTTTAACCTCATTCTTCACAAAAAGGCCCTTATTGTGAAAATCAGACTCTTAATATGGAAGGATAAACTCAGAGTGGTGTCGGGCCTGTGTATGTCTGTGGAAAATGATTTTCTTGATTTTTAACAATAAAACTCTTATTGTGAAAGTCAGACTTATATTTATTATGAATGTTTAAACTCGGGGTGGAATCAGGTGTTTGTGTATGCATCTGTGCAAAATGATCATAAATTAGGTAGTAGGTAAAGGTCCATAAAAACTACACTAATAGAAATGCTGAGTCATGGTTAGGAACATGTAGCGATTGAGTTAGGTGTGTGTGTGTGTGTGTGTTTGAGTGTGTCTGTGTGTAACTGTGTCCGTGTGTGTTTGTCTGTGTTTGTGTGTCTCTGTCAGAAAGAATTTGACAGGAAGAAGCTGACCAAGAGGAATAGGCACAAAGTTGACATGGGACAAAGATGAACAAAGTTTGTGTCTCTCTGTGTCTGTGTGTTTCTGTGTGGGTCTCTGTGTGTGTGCGTGTGTCTTTGTGAATGTGTGTGTCTGTCTGTGTGTGTATCTATTTGTTTGTCTCTGTGTATGTGTATGTCTGTGTGTGTGTGTGTCTGTCAAGAAATAATGTAAAGAAGCTGACAGAGATAGACACAATAAGTTGAAAAGAGACAAAGATAAACTGTGTGAGTCTGTGTGTGTGTGTCTGTCTGTGTGTGTCTCTGTGTCTGTGTGAATCTGTGTGTCTTTGTGTCCGTGTGTGTGTGTGCGTCTGTCTGTCTGTGTGTGTGTGTGTCAAAAAAAACCGTAAAGAAGCTGACAAAGAGGAATAGAAACAAAGGGAGAGACTAAAGAAATCCTGTGTGGTTTTTGGCAATATACGTTGCCATGGTACCTCAACATGCCATGTAACCACAACTGTGTACACGTCATGACCATGACTGTCGTCCTGTAAACTCAATCTTTGTGGTTTTGGGGAATTTATGTTGCTATAACTAAAAATAAGCTTTATATTTAAAATGTATACAGATACAACACAAAAACAGGTTGCTATGGACAGAACACAGCAGGACTTACCTCAACAAAGCACAGATTGATGAGAACTAATCTAAGTCACTCATGCCGTTTTTACAGTGAATAACCCAATCAGGATCGACATCAGTCATGCAATGTCGTGTATCGAATCCGAGCTAAGATGATGATGATGAGCTATGAAAATTTCCAATATTAATAAAATAAAGCTACATTACAGAGTAATGATGTCATTAAATTGTACCCTTCAGGATTAGAGAATGTCTTGTCCTTGTCACATCAAAAAAAACGTTTAATTTTGATTGACTGATTAAATAGCATACACGTGCACGTGAGGTAGAGACCTAGCAGGATGTTAATCCACGGGAATTATGAGCTCACTCAAAGTTAATTAAAAGGAATAAAATCCATATTCCTTTATACAACGTTAACTAATACGTGTAATTAAACATCAAATTCTGATGTGTGCATTGTCTAACCTCAATCCATCCTAGATATGATTTAGATATGATTATAAGATCATTCAAATTGTATCAGTTCACAACAAGAATCATGTCAAAGCAGTAAACAAAAAGCTACAATTCCACTTTAGAACATTTCAAGATTCCAGGGTTAGTAACATGTTTTTAATGTTCTCATTAAAACTCATCTTTATTGATAACTGTGTTTGTGTCTATGTGTCAACCATAGAATCAGGGGCGCTGCAAGGGTCTCTTGGGGCCCCAGGCAAAAAATTCCAAGAGGGCCCTCAAACTAGGTTTCATCATACGTAGCCTATACGTCCAAGACTGACACTGACAACACTGTGATTGTATCTTGAAATTAGAGTTGTGAATGCCGATAAAGAACAGCAAAGGACAAATTTTACTTTATTAAGTAAATCTTTATTTCTAATAAAAAGCACCAATAAAAAAGCTAATTTCAACATTAAAATAAACAAAAAAAATTAAATAAAATAGATAAATAGTAATAAAACCTAAATAAAAATATATAAACAATAAACAATAATAACTGGAAAACAACACAATAATAATAAAAGTGACCAAATTTACATAAATTTGTGATAAATATTTACTTACAGTTTTCATTATCTGGGTTTTGGAAGGGTGCAGATGTAATCATTGAGGCAAGGAACCTTATTAATGACCCTGAGATAAAAGTATATAAACAGAGACACATTAATGATTTTACTTTAAATTTGTTTTAACAAATGCAACATTATTTTAAAATAGTTCCAAAACTGCAGAATACTAAATTATTACTTCATCATTGATTATATGATCACTACTTATCATATTGCATAATGGAGTTTCAGTTTAGTTTTTGTGTAATAAGGGTTACATACGTGGAAAATTATCAATCTATCTATGATCCATCCATGATCACTAGGGTCTCAGAGAGCTGATGTTTATCTCTAGCAGTCACCAGGTGAGAGGCAGGGCTACACCTGGACAGGTTTCCATTCCAGGGACACAGGGACAAACAACCATTCATTCACCTCTCTCAATGGTAAAAATGCTAAGCTCTTCATTAAGTAGATAGTTTTTAGTTATGCTTGCTAAGCATGCTTGCTAATGTTAAGCACACAAGTTAGCCTTATACCAGTCGGGTAGCCTGTTTGAATACGTTAAAACTCCATAAGTAACCACATACTTTGAGAGAAAACATAGCCACAAACTCTTATACTTACCACTGTCTTGTCTCCTTTTCTCTTCTTCTTCCTTTCTCTTCTGTTTTTTCGTCCGCGCTGTGTTTTGATGAGTCCCAAAACTGTTGTTTCCAGCAAACTTGATGGTGTAGTCTGTGATTAGAAACATGAAGACACTGATAAGTTACCGATCTTAGTGAGTGAATGTTTAATCAAGGAAAACCGAAAATGTCGAAAGTCCAAGAAATGAAAGTCCAAGATTTTTCCAACTGCTCGTCTCTCATCTTGAGCAGGGCTCACAGAAAAAAGTTAACATTGCAGTTAATAAAGGAGAAAATGGAGTTCGCTCTGCGTTTGGACTGTACGTCCCATCGCTATGAGAAACATATGTGTCAACACAGGACACATTTTCCTCCTGTTTCAGGTATAATTTGAAAAACTAAATTAAAACTTAAATTAGAGTAACTCAAAAACTACACTAGATATCAACATACTGTTTTACAGGCACAAGGCTGAAAGTGTCTCATTTAAAATTTCAATCACGTTTCTAGGACAAAGTATGACAACACAGGACGATGATGAATGAAGGGAGTACAGGTCCAAAATGCAATTCTTTGACCAAAAAATGTAAATTACTTAAAAAGTATTGAACATTTTTTAAATAAAAGTAATGGCACACATCCCGGGACCGAGCCGGTCGATTTGATGTATCATTGTGTCTGTGGACCCTTCCGTTCGAGCCGCATTAATGTAGATACATTACAGCGGCCTGGTAGCTCAATGGTTTAAGCGTCAGACTGGAGTGTAGAAGGTCGCAAGTCTGACTCCAAATCCATACCCTACCAGGTGTGTCCCTGTGCCAGACACCCAGTGCTAGCTCCCTGTAAGTCGCTTTGGATAAAAACGTCTGCCAAGCAAAGTAAAGTAAAGATACAAGTTTCAGAGGTGGAGAACAGAGGTGCAGAGTAATAAATAAAATTCATTGCTTCACACTGCAGGCACCAATAAAAAGAAAAAGAGGATATCAATAGTGCACTAATGAAAATAGTGGGTCCAAGCACAGAACCCTGTGGAACTCCTGCATGTGCATGGAAGATTCATCATTAACATGAACAAACTGGGATCTATCTGATAAATTGGAGTTAAACCAGCTTAGTGCTGTTCCTTCCAAATTCAAGAAAACAGCTTGAAAGTAAGATGGGTAATAATAATTTACAGTCTTTTTGCACAGACACAGTTTAAACATTTATAATTAAAGTCTGATTTTCACAACAGCCTTTTTGTAAATAATCAATAAATGTGCTTGAAAGTTAGTCGTAATTTTGACTCCTAATCATTTCACACAGAAAGGACCCCACCTTTGAGTGAACTTTCACAATAGGAGTCTAAAATTCACATTAAGAGTCTTTTTGTGAAAAATCATGAAAAACGGTTAAAAGAGAGTTGGATATTGATAACTGATGGTCATTTCACATACACAGATTTCAACTTTTTGACTTAGTCAACTTTCAACAAAGTTAAAACATATTTTGTAATGTATAACATTTGATGTATAACATCAAAATATCCGGCGCAATCACCAGATGTCTCCTGTCATTAAAGCATTCTGTTACCATGGTAACATAAAGAGCCACAAACCATACACGGGATGCTTCCCAGAACACACTGAATTCCTATCAGACATGGTATACATCAAAAGGAATAACTCAGTCCTGACGTTTCCACTTTTAAAATTTTTTGGCATGTTGAGTCACCATGGCAATGCAAATCGCTAAAAACTACACAGGAGGAGCTCACAGGACAGACTGGATTTCTATCAGTCACGTTATACATCAAAACGACCGTCTTGGTCATGCCATGTCCCCCGTAGTGGTTAGATGACATATTGAGTTACCATGGTAACATAAATTGCCAAAAACCACTCAGTATGAGCTCACAGAACCACACGTTATACATTAGGACGATCAGCTCATTCATGACCTATCCACAGATTTGTTGGCATGTTGAGTTACCATGGCAACGCAAATCGGCAAAAACCACACACGTAGGAGCTCACAGGACAGACTGTAGATTCCTACTACACATAATATATATATAAAGACAACTCTGCTTGGTAAATCCTGCTTTGTGGTTGGGGTTCAGCGGCGCAAGGTGGCAGGCAGTTGGTTCCTGCCATTAAAAATGAATAGAGGCAATGCATTGCCTCCATTCATTTTAATGGGGGCACCTATTATTCTCCACCTCTAAACGTGTCTTTTTATAGATTTATTTATTGGTGCCTGCCATAAAAAATGAATGGCATGCCAAAGTTAATAGTGAAAATAATAACAAAAAAGAGCTTTCAAAACAAACTAGACTTAGCAATTTCAGAAGAAATCGCGTGGGGGAGCATGATTGCCGCAAACGCCTGTCGGCGTCTTTGCGGCAAGTTTTTTCAAGTTGACAACGACAAAAAGTTGACAACAACAAAAAGTTGACAACGACACAAAGTTGACAAAGACACAAAGTTGACAAAGATAGAAAGTCAAAAAAGTTGACACAAAGTTGGCAAAGGCAAAAAAATCTAAGTTGACAAGGCAAAAAGTTGACACAAGTTGACAAAGACAAAGTTCACACAAAGTTAAAAAAGGG
>JAUMTR010284908.1:0-11729 GCA_032270685.1 Microctenopoma stevenorrisi | reverse complement strand
ACACACACACACACACACACACACACACACACACACACACACACACACACACACACACACACACACACACACTCCATCCCAGGGGGTCAAAGCAGAACCAGATGGCTTTGACCTTGCAGCTGCTTCCTTTGCCTCCCTCCCATCTTTCAGTCCATCCATCCAGTCCCCCCCCCCCGGGCAACAGTCTGGTGTGATGTGCTCTGACTGCCAAAGAGCAGCAGCTGGGCGGGGGGGCGGAGACCAACACAGAGGAGGAGAAGTGATGAGAAGGTTCTTCCTCATCACTTTTACAGTTCACGGCTTTGAACCTTCAGCAGCATAAAAGTCATTTTACTTCTTCATTTATTTCTTCTTCCTCTGGGAACCAAAGCTTGTTTTGCATCGCTGAATAATTCGTTTTCCAAGTAATGCATGCCCTCAATCTGTCTCCGTGCATTTCACAACACTACTCCACCCCCCACCCCCGACACTGGCTAAGCTGCAGGCTCACTGAGGGATGAGCTGATTTCAGTCAGTCAGCTTCTGCAATCAGCGCAGTGAAGAGCAGAGACTGAGTCATCCGCCCCCAAAGATGCTCCGTCAGGTCAACGCCGCCACCCTGACCCACGTCCTCGCCGAGCGCGGTGCTCAACAGTTAGGACCGCCTCACAAAGCGTCACCACGGGGAAAGGAGGGAGGAGCTTAGGACCCAGAATCTAAAAGGAACAAAGCCTGTCATCAGTCACGTCCAGCATCACTTTGAAAGACTCATGAGCTGCCAGCGAGATGCCCGATATGTAAACGCACACTATCCCGTGTCTCAGTGTTGAAGGTCCGCATTTTATCTTCTGTTTGAAGCCATGGTCGACCCGAGTCGTTTGTCTCCATCGGCTGCTGCCGCCGCTCCCCGGGCGCCGCCTTCTGCTTATCTGCCACTGCAAATAATGCGTTTCTTATCGCCCCGAGCGGGGCAGCGAGGGGGGTGTGCGGAGCAAAGGAGTGAGCCTTCATAACAGGTCAGGGAAACAGTGAGTCAGGTTAAGTGTGTGTGTGTGTGTGCGTGCGGTGAGCAAGAATGAAGCTTCCACATGTAGGTTATTAACGAAGCTTCCAAACCAATAAGCAAATAAGCACAAGAAGCAGGACTGAGATGGAAAATAAAGGCAGACGTAAGAGATCAATAAGCTCATGAATCTAGGCCGTGATTCCACAGACTCTGAGTCAACAAGGACGTGGCCTCGAAGAACTGATCATCTCTAAACCAGAAACAGCTGTGTGCACAGACACAGGTGATCCAGCCTAGGTCGCGGTGTGCTGGGGTTCAGGAGTTTAAGTGATCGGCCACGCGCAGCAGATCACGGGGTCAGACCGACGATGACGCCGCCTCGTTTAACGCTGTTCTCCCAGAAGTGCTGTGAAGTGGTCACAGCACGTTTCCTGCATGACGGGACGGGACAGTGAGCGAGTCAGCAAAGAAGGTCCCGTGCACCAAACTTTAACTTTCTTTCTGGCTGACTGACGTGGAGCTGATTTGTTGTGGCTGCTCACGCAGAGGGACGAAGCAGCACGAGCTGCATTTCTGAAGGAACCAAGCGGAGCGAGGAAAAGAGCCGGAGCGGGGAGAAAGTGCAAACTCTGCCCGAGCTTTCGTCTCGTGCGTCTCACGCTAACCGACTCCCCTCAGCCAGAAGAGTCTCTTCCATTTCTGCACATTTCTAATCGAAGCCGTTCCAGACACAAGCGTAACAAGTGGCAGTAAGTGTGGAGGGGAGAGAGAAACAGAACCGACAGGTACAGCAGGAGGAAGCAGAACAATCACACATCCTCCTCTCACTTCCCCCACGATCCATCGCGAGGCTCTCAGTCACTTCACCACAGGCACAGGTGAGTCCGCGTCAGACGACCATAAAGTCTGATCCAGACTCAGATGCTGATTCACGAGGCCTTGAACTTATAATAATAACAGCAGCGTTCTCTGTGAGCGGGTTAAAAAAGGGCGCCGGGCTGAGAAAGGGGAAGTCAGAGCGCAGCAACAGGAACTGTTTCAACATGACCCGGTTTTAGGCACAAAACCAGCTCTCACACACCAGAACTACCTCCTTAAATCACATAGAGAGGCGATGAAGAGCGCCGCTCGGCGCCTGTGCTTCCTCGCCGTGCCGTTACAGCTGTGGGGGCTGTTATGGAGACGTGCAGGTGGCTGCCCCCCCCACGACACAAACACACTGTGCTGAAAGGGGAACCGAGATCATCTCCTATCTCTGAAGTTTCAGCTACGCAGAAAATGAGTTCATGAATCTCTCTGTTAGAAAGGAGCGTGCATAAGCCCGTGGAGTCTGGGCGATGAAGAAAAGCAGCTGAAACAGGAGACGAGGAGACTAACGACCTCCTCGTTCTACCCGGGCTAATAAAAACCAGCAGCCACCTGTCGGGCCAGCCTGCGGGCCTCCCAGTACGGCTTCGAGTCCTCCACCGCTTTGCCCATCTTCTTCATCGCCTCATCCAGCTTCACTGTGGCCTCCACCAGAACCGAGCGGAACTTCTGCCTCGCGTCCTGAAAAAAGGAGGAGATTTGGTTATTTCCTGCCTCTGATTTCTAACGTTGCTGCTTCTGCAGCATCCTTCATTAGATGAGGAGGGAACAACCCAGCTTCTGTACGGCCACTTACATAACTGTAAAAATGCCTTTTTCCTTCTGTTAATGTGACGAATCAAACCACAACATTCATTAAACCACAGCCCGGCTTTAATCCTTCCACATTTACTTACATAAGGAGCAAACTACGAGCCCACACCGCGACGGTGCCCTTAAATAACTCCTTCAGATCAACAAACATCTCTTTTATACTCGCTCCTCTGACACGTGTTCTCCACCATCAGTCTCAACCACGCACACTGCGTTCGTTAAAGACGGACACGTTTGGAGACTCGACTCGTTCGTTTCGATGCTCGTCAGGAATTCTTGGGACGTCTGAGAGGCAGCTGTCCCATCAGAAACCTGATGCCACCGTCTCATTAGGACTTTCTGCAGGAGTCTGCTCACACATTTAGCCGCAGACGCTGGCGGCGTAGAGACGTTTGACTTATTACTGTCCAGTCGTCAGCTGATAACGCCGAGTAAAGATGCTCGTGTCAGCTGAAACTCTGATGTCACAAACAGCGCCTAGTGACTGATCAGTGATTAAACTGTAAACCACATCTGGTTTACACTCGCTCGTCCAGTTATCTCCTCTTGAAAAGGTTCTGTTCCATCTATTCATCCTCTCGCGTCTCCTCGTTTCTACGTCGGGAAACAAACCGCTACATCCCTAGCGTTGAGGTTATGATGACAAACAGATGCTGCGTCTGACGTGAACTGAATGAACGATGATGTTGAACGATACCTTTGCAGAATCAGAATTAAATAAGAAAGAGACCGTTCACAGCTGTGAACTCTGACACAGAACCGTGACCGTGAGGTGAAAGCGCTGACTCGCAGCTTTCTGGGGAAGGAGCGAGTCGTGACCCTTATTACACTTTAAATGCACTTTCCCTGTTTCCTCACAGTTTGCTGGGTGTGTGTCGACGTATTAACCTCCACAGACCCAAACATTTTAATTCCTCTTTGCTATTTGAGCTGATTGTGACCTGATCACTGTAAAAACTAAGAATCATTTTTTTACCTGAGAAATATGATGTTCACATACGAAAACATTTGTTTTATATTTCGATGAAAACTATAAAGTCACAATTGAGTAATGATGCAAAACTCTCTCCAACATTTGTCCTGAGAACAAAAGCAGAAGGAGAAACAACAATTCTAGGAGGTTAAAGTTTAACAGAGGTTAACATCAGCTGCTTTTCATTGGAACCTGAAGCTCCTCCCTTCTCCGGCACGACCCCCGTGGTCACACTGAGGCGGTGTCTCCGTCAAACCAGCGCACCACCTTTAGACTTTCCTTCATCAGCATCACATCTCTGACATCAGCGAACTAGTCAACGTTTTACTTGAGCTGCGTCACTAACTGACGTTAATGATCCCACAAGGAACAAACTCTGATGCTTCATCTGGTGTCTGGACGACAGCACCTGTGCTGGACCGGGGAGCCGCTGTGAGGGGAGAGACGCAGCGCACAGTGGCGCAGTGGCGACTCGTCTTTGAAGGACACAGCTGTTTCAGGACCAGCTCCCAGTTTCACTTTAGTGCAGCAGGATTTCCCTCAACAATCCCAGTATGCGCCGCACGTTTACTAGAAAATATAATGGAAGTCAGTGAGAGACAGTGGCGGTTCTAGAGGGCGGGGCCACAGCTGAAGTCTAATTGGCCCCCCGAGGTGCCCCTGTCCTATCACTCCGTCCTTTTGTCCTAATGCGATTAGATGGATGCAATTCCAAGCTCAACCACTGGTGGTGCTAATGAGGCGAACAGGAAAGTCAAGCGGCAATAAAACTTACAGAAGAAGAAGATTAACGTAATAAAGTTAATCTATAAAAAGCTGGATTTTCTCACATGCTGTGTGTGTTTGTGAGTATTTTATCTAGGTGCAGTAAAAATGTTGTCAGATATTTACTCATTTTTCCACTTCTTCTCCAGATCATCTCATTTTCAAGCTGCAGCTGCAGAGACATAAAGGTTTTCCATATCTCTCCCCAGATTTGTTACTAGCAGGAAGCCAAACCACACTGATTACATAAGAGCTTCAGAAAGGATCCTCTGTTCATCCCAGATGCCTGATTAACGCCGGGTCTGATTCCTGAGCTGTGAAGCGCGACTAGAGTTTGGACTTTCAACTCAGAAAAGCTGGACGCGATGCTGCTGACCCATATAAACGTAAGTCATCTTCTGCTCTGGTCACAGGTTCAGGTCAGATGAGTTTACTGCTGTGCAGTAAAACACGTCGCTCACAGAACTAGATACGGGACAATTCTTTGAATGTGTGAACGTGCTGACGCAGAGCAGAGTGTTTCTCCTGCAGACGGAACAAAGATCAGGGAGGAAACTGCTGCGTCTGCACGCAGAGATAGAAACCTTCAAAACAAAGCACCTGTCTGACAGGTCGACTTCACAGGCTGAAGGTGTGTGTGTGTGCGACTGACCTCCAGCTCCGTCTCACATCTGTTGATGTCGTCAGTGGACTGGTTGAGTTTCTCCAGCTCCCCCTGGAACAGAGTCAATGTCACGTTAAAGTTCCGCACAGGAACCAAAAAGATATTTTTTTATAAGTTCAACGTTAAAAGTGAAACCAGACGCAAAGACCTGTTGCTCTCAGGTCGCGTTTATAATCCACCGTTAGCATCGGTAGCGGAGAACTACTGAAGCGAATAGTTTTTTTTCCACATTTGCAGGTCAACTAAAATGAGAACGTGCAGACGTTTCTTTGTCTTTTCACTTTAGCTTTTTTATGGTTCGTCTACGGCCACAAACACAGCTTCGGCGTTCGCAGACTGCTGCCCCCTGCTGGTGTGGACAGTCATGGTCACAGGACAAATATGTTAAGATTTTTCCCTTTTCTCACTGTCAATGATGCTCGAACAATTAGGGGGCAGAGCAAAAACCAAAGAGACAGAACTCACAAGCTCGCGGGAGGAAAATCTCTCAGTAGCCGGTGAAATGATTATTTTTATTATTTGAGTCTAAAATGATCAGTGTGGAACTTTACTTTGAAAAGCAGCTTCCTGTTGACGTTGAACCTGTTGAACTGACCACATGATGGACAGATGAGCGTCTCACAGCTGTCACCGCTGCAGGACGCTCGTTTGATCAGGTGATTGTGAGTCATTATTAATTAATTAATATGTGAAGGTAAATCATTAATCATTAATTAATTGACCGCGCTGATACCTGGATCCGGGGGTCCACTTCCTCGTCCTCATACTCAGCCTCGTCGTCGGACCTGTTCTGCCTGTCTGACTGATCCATGCCGGACACGAAGCCCCGAACAATCCGAACAAAGAACACACGGACCCTAAACGCACCGCGGGCGCAGCTGACTCATCCGGTCCCGACACCTGGATTCACGGTCGGTACCCGAGTCCCGAGCTTCACCGAACCAGGTCTAGCAGGAGAGGGGATCCAGCAGCATCCAGCAGCATCCAGCGGGCAGCAGCAGCAGCAGAGGCGGCGTCTCCCACCGCGCAGCTCGGATCCTGCTTCACACTGAAGCCGCTGCTGAGATGACCCGAGCTCCCTCCTCCCCCCGCTATGACGGGTGGTTAGTGCCCCGTGATGGCGCAGGCGCACACTGAGAGAGAGAGAGAGAGAGAGAGAGAGAGAGAGAGAGAGACACTCCTCAGGGCCAGAGCACGAAGCGGATCCTGCACGAACCGTCATCATGGCAGAAGTCACAGCCAATGAGCGCACAGTAAACAGCTCGCCCCGCCCACTGTCGTACCTGTGTGTGTGTGTGTGTGTGTGTGTGTGTGTGTGTGTGTGTGTGTGTGTGATCAGGTGACATCTAGCGGAAGCTGCTGAAGATTCATTCTGCAAATAGGTCACTGAATCCTGCATCTTTAATTAACAGTCGCACTAAAGACACTTTGATTAATTTATTATATTTAAACAAAAAACACTGAATAAAAACTGTGTGTGTGTGTGTGTGTGTGTGTGTGTGTCTGTCGCTCTGGAGGGAAATTCCTCGTTATTTTTACGGACTCACCAGGAGTCAGGGCGCAGGCAGCACCCCCCAAAGATCGGAGCTGCACATTGATGGCACGTCACGAGATCAGGAACCGTTCAGGGAAACAACACGAGGACCTGATGAGATGATGGATGTGGCCTTCTGGAAGGAGCTGTTCTTTGCTTCTCTGATGTGTTAAGTGTTTGGTTAGTTGGTGAGTGTGTCGCCTGGTAGCTCAATGGGTTAGGCGTCAGACTGGAGTGTCGAAGGTCGCAGGTTCGAATCCTGTCTGACTCCTAGTCCATCTCCTACCAGGTGTGTCTCTGAGCCAGACACCCAGCGCTAGCTCCTTGTAAGTCACTTTGGATAAAAGCATCTGCCAAACAAAGTAAAGTAAAGTAAAGCCTCCATCTGGGCATTTGTGTCTGTTTCCCAGAAAAATCAGCAGTTTAACAGAAGCTTGTCTCAGATGTTGGTGAGCCGAGGACACCTGAATTCAAACATTCTTCATTCCTCCTGCTCAGTCTGGGAACACTGACTGAAACATCTGACTGACATCATTCAGGTTGCATAACCAACCACCTCGAGGACGGAGGCTGATGGAGGAACACACCAACAACAGAGGTGCAGTAAGGACACAGGAGACAAAAGAAACGAGCTCCAGCCTCTTTCACCAGAGGTTACATAAGGAGGGTGATGCCCGTTGGAGCCATGAATCTTTGCTTCCCGCCCCCATGTTCCGTCCTTCAGCCGTAACAAACACAGATAAAACCTGTACTTCAGTATCTGTACAGAAAAAAAGTGACGACTTGTACAGAGGTTTAATGTTTGAGATACTGCGGATGCTGCATCCAGTGACGTGACCAAACCATCCCACAGTAGAAACCAGTATTGAACCAGCAGAGTCTGCAGGATCCAGTCTCTGCGGCGCTACAGCAACACGCGCCGTATATTTCTGTCTGGATGTACTTTTACTACATATTAAAGGAACAAAGATGTGTCTGGAATTGTAGAAAACTGTAGAAACCCAAAAAACACGGGTCTGTGTGGGTGATGATCCTCGGACTCGAAGCTGTGCAGGTGACACTGCTGCTTTATGGTCACGTCACACCGACAGCCTCAGTTTTACCTCCAGCTACGTTTGCTGTGTGAAAATCATCCAGTGCATGAAAGAAGCTGACTTCATTTCAACTCTTCTCACTCACGTATCTACCAACAGATTCACATTTAGTCATCAACTTCCACACGGACTTGTGTTCAAGATTGAAAACACTTTATTAATCCTGGAGGGAAATAGTTATGAAGATTAGATTAGAAGACCAACAACCATATATACAAATACAAAACAACATGATAATAACGTCAGAATTCATAGTGAGGGTGCTGAGCAGTGTGGGATGTGGCGTCAGATCTTTCCCATCATGTTTATGTGATGGAATTCTGCAGATACTCCAAATCCTGCCCGGACAGGACAGCGTCAGCGTGTTCCTGATGGAAAACATGCAGGTTCTGTGCTGATGAAAGACAAACTGGACCGGCTGGTTTTTACACAGACATCTTCTCACTCTGAGAAATAAAACGAGACACCGTTTAACTGTGTGTCAGCTAAACGGTGAAAGCAGCTCATTGTCGGGCGCTAACAGAGCGCAGTGTGCTGCATGCACCAGTCAGACAGAGCTCCCTTCTACTGGCAACGAAAGAAATGCGGCCAACGCGTGCTCCACAAGCACGAGCTGCTGCTGTTCTGCATGTTCCTCCTTTTCACAAGATCAGCTCTGAACCCATTAGAAATGCATTGCGCTAAGACGTAATGTACGGCTGTCCGCAGAGAACAGAGCAGCAAACACAGAAGCAGAGAAAGAGAGAACTATAACATCACTCTGCATGCTACACAACAGGATGGAGGCACCTGACCTCCAAAGTTATTTTGACTTCCTGTCTGCTTATCGACGACAGGATAAGGAAGCTGGACGAACTGTTCCTTTCAGGGACATCTCACAATGTGCAGTACATCTCTGTTTAAAACACAGTGTGAGGGGAAACTTTCTTCACAGGCGATACAGTACATAAAACTAGATACCACAGGGCTCATAGGAAGGAGCAGGAACGTCAGCTTTGATTTAGGAAATAAGGAATGTTGGAGTATTACACCCAGCAGGATGCTTGCTTTTAAACCGGCATACAACTCTTTGCATTTACTAAATAAAATTCTAAATTACATTCAGACAAGACTGCAGGCTTGTTATGACGTTACTTTACTTTACTTTACTTTGGCTAAAGCTTTTATCCAAAGCCACTTACAACTAGAGCTAAGTGTTGGCCACTTTTGATTTGGCGCTATACAAATAAAGATACCAGACAATCAGGTTTAATAGACATGAGAAAAACAAGGGAATGTGGAGGAATTAAGTGGTTCAGGAACAGAGGAAGTGGTTGTAGAGTGGGACGCTGCTCCCTCTACTGGGGGAAGAGTGCAGGGTTCGTATGTTCAGATCCAGTAACATGACCACTCCTCGTCTTATGGTGCTTTGTGGTCATGCATGCTGAGAGGACTGGGTGCACAGAGAAAGGGGGCGGCAGACGTCCTGTGAAACACAGTGGAGGTCATCAAAAAAATGTCTCTCCCCTGGTGTCCCCTTCCTTCCATAACGAGGCCCCTCGGAAAGACCCTTAACACAACTTCATCCTCAAAAGCATCAAACAGGTTTCCGTGAAGGTTCCCAGTCATCCAGGCGAAGTCCACGCGTCTACCCTACAAAAAGAAAAAGGAAAAAGCTGCTGGGATCCAGCTCCAACTACTTCAATCACTGTGAATGAGCTAAACTACCATCAAGCTGCTGCAAAATAAACATTTGTTAATATTTAGGCAGTAGATGTGTGAACACATAAAATGGTTCACGCTGCCATTTCAATAAAAGAGTAAAACAACAGAATCAAACCCTCAGAAAGTATTAGAATGACATTTGGGTTTCACTCTGATGACTTCCTGTGTTTTAGATTATTTTCTGTTTCCTGTTCCAGGAGAACGAGCCTAGCATCAGCCGTGCGATGACTTTATTTCTTTCCTTCTCTGATATTTCTGCTGATGAGGGGTTTGTGGTGCGGACTTTAGGTTTAAATGAACTAAGAACTGTAATTTCTGGACTATAAGCCACTACTTTTTCTCATGCAACACTTTGCTTTACTTTGCTTTGCAGATGCTTTTATCCAAAGCGACTTACAGGGAGCTAGCGCTGGGTGTCTGGCTCAAGCTAGTTTCTTTTGTTGTTTTTTTTAAATTTGCTTTATATTCAGTTGCACTAAATAGTCTGGAAATTACGGTACTGTTAAACAAACATGTAATCATTAAATCTGCACAAGTAAAAAAAACCCAGACTTAAATCGTCCCTTATCATTCTTCACAGTTTACACTATTAAATATAACTATGTGTATTTACCGTTATTCCGTTGGTCTCTGTCTCGATTCAGTTGGTCTCTATCTCGATTTAGCTGGTCTCTTTCTCGATTCAGCTGGTCTCTTTCTCGATTCAGCTGGTCTCTTTCCCGATTCAGCTGGTCTCCAGTTGGTCTTTCTAGATTCACTTTATTCAGTCGGATATTTTCTTGTTTTAGTCGGTCGTTGTCTTGTTTTAGTCGGTCTTTCTCTTTATTTAGTCGGTCATTGTCTTGTTTCAGTCGGCCGTTCTCTTGATTCAGTCCGTCTTTCTCTTTATTCAGTCGGCCGTTCTCCTGATTGACACGACCTTTTTCTTGAAGAAGTTGTTTTGTCTCTTGAAGCAGTTGGTTCAGGGTGCCATTGTAGGTTGAGTTTACTGACCTATTAGAAAGCCCAACTAGCAAAGAACAGAAAAAAACACGTAAGCTAAGTTCAGCTTCTTATGTGTAGGTGCTATAGGTGTATAGAAGTGACATATGGCTAAGACGTAGCATAGCAGTTGTTATTTGAAGCAAAGGTGGGAGATATGGATTCCTTACCCAACATCAAGACTAACTGAAAACAACTAGCATGTTCCAACATTTGCAAGAAACAGCTGATATCACAACTAGAGATCGATGAGGTACAACACAAATGCTACAACAAGGGGAGCCAGGACGACTGTCCTCACTGGTACTCACCAATGTGTTGCCGTAGACAAAAACTGACAATGGACAGTAGGATGCACAGCAGACCAAAACTGATTCCAAGCACGTGGAAGACTTTGGACGATTCTGTGTAAATTCACATTAATCTGCTTTAGGAAAATTGTACTTGTCACGATTGTGTTTTTGTTATCATCTGAACAGATATTTTCAACTGTACATATTAAACACAAACACATGGAGGTTTAGCAGGAAGACAAAATCCTAAGAGAGGGATACAGTGCTGTTTGGAATAGAAACCATTTCAACTGGATTATGGACTTTCTGACCAACAGACCACAGCATGTAAGGTCAGGCCACGTCTGCTCCACTACCATCACGCTCAGCACTGGCGTACCGCAGGGTTGTGTGCTGAGCCCCTTCCTCTACTCCCTCTTCACCCATGACTGCCGACCCATGTATGAATCGACTCCATCATCAAGTTTGCAGACGACACCACGGTGATCGGCCTCATCTACAACAATGATGAGACTGCCTACAGAGAGGAGGTCCAGCATCTGGCCACTTGGTGCACGGACATAACCTGCTCATCATGGACTTCAGGAGGGAGAGAAAAGGCTCACATGATCCCATCCACATTAATGGGATGGCTGTGGAGCCTGTCACATGCTTCAAGTTCCTGGGGACCCACATCTCAGAGGAGCTGTCCTGGACCACTAACACCTCCAGCCTGGTCAAGAAGGCTCACCAGCGCCTTTTCTTCTTAAGATCACTGAAGAAGAACCAGCTGTCCTCTACCATCCTGGTGAACCTCTACCGCTCCACAGTAGAGAGCATCTTAACCAGCTGTGTCACAGTGTGGTATGGGAGCTGCAACGTTGCAGAGCGAAAGGTGCTGCAGCGAGTGGTGAAAACCGCCTAGCGCATCACAGGATGTCCACCTCCATCCATCGAGGACATCCAGAGGAAGCACTGCACTCGGTATATCTCTATCTGGATTAGCAGAGGAGTTAAACAGCTTTTATGCCAGGTTTGAGGTCTCACACCCCTCCTCCACCTCCTCAACCATCATGA
>JAUMTR010284837.1:0-11745 GCA_032270685.1 Microctenopoma stevenorrisi | reverse complement strand
GAAATATTGCGCATGCGTGGTATTGCTTCGGCAATGAGGGGATTAAGTGACAAAGGATGTGCACAAGTTAATTGATTACTGGTTTTTAAACAAGTCGATTTTTAAAATAAGTTTGGACACTTGAGAAAAAATATGTTTCCACATCCACGATTTCTTTTTAGCGAAAAGCTTAGTGAACAAATAAGAATTATGATTCCGACAAGAGGACAAGCAGAGAGTTGTCGGTCTAAAACAATGATGCGTAAAGATTAAAAAGCGAGTGAAACCTAAATATAAACAGTATTGAAGTTGTTCACTTATTTCCTTGTTTGGAGTGGTGTGTTGTAATGACATTCAATTATGGAACAGTGTATATTATGTCAGTTACTTACAAGTACGTGTATTGGTACTATACTCATGGTGATACCATAATACAGAACAGAAAGAACACAACACAACTTATTTTTGTTTCACTTCAACTTACAGTTTCTAGTGTTTACAATATTAAATATTTATAATAAAATTTCACAAGAAATGGTGTGGTAAAGAATTTTTTTTTCATTTGCGTTCGTTGGACGAACTTTTGGAATCGAAACAAGTAAATGAATACTATATACTGTCAGTGGTAACATAATTTGGTGGTTTAGGTAGCAGATTCCGCATGGATGTGATTTGGGTCTGCACTATTGTCTAGATTGATATTGTAATGATATGCAGTTGTATAATAGAATATGCCGGTGTCCCTAACTTATAGGTACTTTATTTATTCATTATTTCCTCTAGAAAAGGAGATTCATTACATGACATGAAATACATAGATCAATGCATACATAGTATACGGAAAGAACAAATAGTGTTAGCTTACCACCTCACACTCACACATACTCACAACATACTCACAACATACTAATCAAATACTTTTACAATACAAAGTTATTATCATATAAACGGTTACTGTGTACTATAAGTGATCTGAGATCAAAAATACATAGATCTAGCAAAGTTTTCCTAGATCTCGCAAACAAACTCTTGCGAAACGAAATCAAAAGTTGTATGCGTGTTTGTTTAAATTTACAGCAACCAATAACAATAAGAGTAACTTAAAGCAATTAGCTATAGATTCGAAGTGGGGATAGTTATAAAGAAAAAGAAGAAAACTACACACATAAACAAACAAACTCGTTTTTGCCCATTCTTTCGAAACGAAATAAAGAATGATTATCGAGTCTGTAATGTATAAACATGTTCTCGAATTTCGGGTTTAAATTGTCAAAATACTAGATTGACCTTTACACCAATTAAGGAACACAGCGTATTTATGCACTTTGGCATCTATTATATGCCTTATACATGTAGAAAACGTACCTATATAAAAGGCACACCAAACTATCGTAACTGTCACAGCATGGCATATGGCAGTCAACTAATGGATGCCAAACACCGAGAAGCGTACACACTAACTCCTCTCTTGTCAGATGACGAATTACAAGAAACGTCTCATGTCCGAAAGCAGTCTGGATGCTTTCAAACAACCTACGTCTTTCAGCGTTAACACACGTGCAATCTAGCAAAAAGTGATCTGTAAAGTTGCACAGATGCTCTACACCACATTTCTGACACATATTATCATATCGTACAAGATATGCAATTAACTGAGCAACTGTTTTAACTTGAATTAGTAAGTAAGAATGAGACCTAGCAAATAACCATAAGTCACTAATTTGGAAGTGCTTATGCACTTGCCTGAATCTACATAGCAGCGGTTTTGATGTACGTTCGTTCCACTCACGCACGAACACACCTCTTACTCTGGTTTTGACAAGGTTCTTCCAAACACATTTGCTGGGGAAGATGCCATCTGAGGCAAAACTGTACATATAGTTGCTTAAATCATATTTACAGAAAACATCGTAAATATTATGGAAAAATCCTTCTCTCACATTACCTGCTAAAAAATCAAAAAATCTAAATAAAAACAATCTCTTGATGGCACAGTCAACTTCGAGTCTACACAACTGACCAAAAAATTGCAGTTTCCTAATGTCTATTTCATAAACTAAAGGTAAGCAGTTGAGTAAACTTAAAACAATATCTGTACATGAACGAGCGCTAAGTCCCTGAATATACTTAATGCAAAGTCTATGCGCTCGTTCTAACAATAACATATCACTCTTATTTATACTACCCCAACATTCACAGCCAAACAATGCTTTAGGAATAACAACTGTATCATATATATGTTTACACGTCAACGGTTGCAAACCATTATCATTTAACCCAAAGCTAACAATACTAAAAAACGTACTTCGGATTTTGCTACAACAGTCTTTTCACCATGACTGACATGTCCAAATGCTTATTACACATAACACCAAGATGTTTATATTCGTTAGCTTCAGTCACAGGTTCGATCCCTAATAACATAGGCATTCTACTGGTTGGTTGCAAACGAGCTTTTGAACCATTAAAAGCAACTACAGCACACTTTGATGCATTGTACTGATATCTCCATGTGCACGCATATTCGTAGCAAGTATATAACATAGTCTGAAGTGATGATTTAGATAGAGAAAGCAGCAACATATCATCAGCAACTGTAGGCGCACAAACACTTACTCCACCTACAGACAGGTCAACACCAAGACTTTCTAATTTTACAATTAATTCATTAATGTAACACAGATATAGAAACGGTGACCACACACCACCCTGCCTGGTACCCTGTAAAACTGGGAACCAGTCAGAACAAAAGCCCTTGAATAAAACACAGCTGTGTATATCAGAATGCATAGCAATAATAGTGTGAAGTAAAGGTAGGCGGACCCCAAGCTTATACAATTTATAAATTAATCCATCATGCCACACTCTGTCAAATGCCTGTCTCGCATCTAAAAAGCAAGCATGAAGAATACTGCCATTTTGGTTACAATATGACACACATTCTTTCAGTAAAAAGGATGTCATTTGACAGCCAATACCTTTCTGAAAGCCTCCTTGTAAAGGATGCACTGGCGACGAAATACATCCTTTTAAATGTTTCAATAAACAAGACTCATATAATTTCAAAATACATGACGACAACGTAATCGCTCTGTAACTTTTTGGATCATCTTTCCGTTTACCACCACCTTTAAATAATGTAATAACAACACCTCTCTTCATATTACATGGTACATAGGATAATCTAAACATAGAGTTAAACAGCTGTACAAGACATGAAATCAAAAGATCACCTCCATACATCAAATGCTCATTGTAAATAGAATCGATACCACATATCTTATTGTTTTTCAACGACTTAACTAACTCCTTTACCTGGTTAAAATCTACTAAGTCTTCGTCAACAACAATATTTTCAGATTTAATTGCATCAACCGCTTTAGTGACATGTTGGTAAAATGTATCGTCATACTCCGGAGAATAAATGTCGGAATACAGTTCCTTAAAAAAATTACCCCAACCCTCAGCTATCTGTTTTGGTTCCCTGAAAACATTGTCTCCAGATTTTATCTCACAGCTAGTTTTAAGAACATTTTCGTTTTTTCTGGTTTTCAACAAACGCCAAAATAAACCACTGTCAACTCCAGCCGCATTATCAATATCGTCATTTAGCTCCCGCATATATTCATTAACCCGTCGCCTGTGATAGTTACGAAAAGCCCTTTTTGCCTGTTTGTAGTGTACATACTGACCATGACAAGGTCCCCTGGGACGTCCGCTATTTACCCAGTCCGTCCGTTTTCCACGCATTGTTGCATGAAGCTCCTTCAAGGTATTATCCCAATATGGCTTTAAGAAATGACGATATTTTTTACAAGGTATGCAACTGTCACTAGCAGAACTAATACATGTTGTAACTGTATCATACAAAGTATCCACCGACTCATTACTAATACCTACATATATAGAGGACTTTTGACTAGATAAATTAGAAGACACGCACTGAGAAAATTGCTCTATAATCTCACGCTTTACTGATTGCCACTTAATCGGCCTAAAAGGGGATTGTCTGCCTTGTATGACATTCCCAGGAACGAGCAAATTACAGATAACTGGACGGTGTGTTGACACATTCAAACAATGGTCATCTACAATATGACATTTTTTAACAAGATCCAAAGATTCAATCGGCAAAACAACGTGATCAATCAATGATTCATATTTGCCATCATAAGACACAAAACTCGACTTCCCTCCTGTACATAGCGGAAGGGTATCAATAGCTACTAAATTATTTAACTGCAAAAATCTACACATCTCTCCACTACGCGCATCCACTCTTTTCTGAAAACGGTCACTCTGAAGATGGGCATTAAAGTCACCGATTATAATAACCTGACCTCTGCGACTATATGAGCTTAAAATGTCTTGCAGCAATTCTAATTGTTCTCTGAAAACTTGAGAGGAGTGGTTAGCACAAGGCAAATAAACTTGAAAAATAAACAATGTATCACTGTTACTAAAATTGACTTGAATGCCTATCACTCTATCGTTCTCGAATGACAAAGACGTAACAACTGAATTAAAACGACGATGCCATAATAACGCAACGCCACCTTTTCTACTACGTTTTGTATTTGCCAAAAGTTCACTACAGCACCCAAATCCGCTATAATCGGAATGCAGAGTGTCCAAAAAATGTAAGTCATGACTATAAAGCCAGTGTTCAGATACTCCACAAAAATCGATTTTCTCTGTTGTTAACAAGTCACTCAAATAGTATGCACTAGACATCAAGCCAGTTGCATTCCATGTACAAATATTCAAACCTATCATAGAATTACACCAATACAACAGTAAAAATAAAACTGAAGCAATGAACATTGTCTAGAAAGTACAGTTATACTACAAAAAGCGTCATCACATTCCATTATAACTGCTAAAGTCCAAATTGACAGACAGTAACGTCGGTAAATCATTGTCTATCGTCACTATTGTGGTGAACTGTAGTCTGATCACCACGTACACGGCGATACTGTCCATCTGCTGTACTACCATGCCGCCTGTAATTATGTCCACGGGTAGTTGTGTCACCCTGAGCGGTATCACAGTAATCTGCATAGCCCGACCGATTTCTGTTGTTGTCATATCTGGTTTTAGTATACCACGGTCGGCATCGTACCCCTTCAGGCCAAAAATCTCTCTCTAAAAGCATGTTACTTTTATTTAATTCAACACTTAACCGTAGTATTACGTCATTACCGTGTCTCGGTTTAATTATGTATACGGACACAACTTCTGGACCATCCAAGGAACGCACATAATCCCTGATACAAGCATCAGTTATACTTGGTTTAAAACCTCCCAGAAAAAAACGTTTGGTTCTTTTCCTCACGTGCTGAATAAATTCACCCAGATCAACGTTTTCACTACTGGTACACGACTTGCCATTACCACCACTGATTATCACAGGTATCGTACTATGTCGTTCTACACTATTTTCACTAGTATTTTTATCCTTCTCACTTCTATAGTTGTTTACCCTCTGTAAGCCAACCTCGTTACTTTCTTTTGGACGAACTGTGGATGTACACTCTGAACTAAGACTGCTTCCCACTACCTCACTATATGTAGCACATGGAGGCGTAGCTTCGGCTGAGCGCACGAACTTTGGTCCATTCTCTGACATCGTGTAGAGGAGCTGTCCGGTAGAGGAAGACCCAGGTGCAATATCAACAGCATACATTGCGGACACCGACTCTTTAACGCCTTCAGGCTGTACTTCTAATCCAGGGACCCGTTCGCTTCCACCAGATGTACCGCACTGTAGATCAGGGTTTCTAAGAACGCCTCCAGACTCTGATTCCACGACGGACTTGGGGAAAACACTGGATGCCTTTTCACCTACCTCGTGGTCAAGCAGTCGAACTCTTTTCTCGATCTTACTCACTCGTCTGTCAATAGTCTTCATTTGTCTATCAATTATCTCCCCAGACTGTTGTAATTGTGTCTCGAATGCCTCTCTGCTCTCCCTTACTTCCGACCGCAACTGCTTAACATCATTCTTCGTCTGTACGATACCGGAACTACGCTCATCACAAATACGGTCTACAGCCTGGGAGTTGCACAAGACAATCTGCTCCATTTCAGCTATAAGACCGTGTGTTTCTTTCCGAAACTCGGAAAAATCCGACCAAATGGAGGCAATTTCTTTGTTAAGAGAGTCCTCAAGCACACGGCTCTTCTGTTTCAGTTGCAGCAAGTCTGCCTGTAGTTGAGATACAGTTGACCGCAAGAGATCGATGCCCGACTCATTTCTCTGTGTGGACGGCGTAGAGAAACTCATGTCACCTCTAACACTATTCTTTTGGAGACTCATTGTATCCTTAATTTCCTCGAAGGAGCCGCCATCTAGGACATTAACTAGAGAGTATATATCACATGCAAGTTTACGCGTTTTCAAAGATGCAAACCTAGGTCTTTTTAACATTAATTGTTAGGCCCCATTTGACTGAGTACTGATAAATATTATCAATTTGAGCCTGTAAGCTTACAGGGTCTGTTGTAAATAAAACAATGTCATCGGCAAATAAAATTAAATACTTAGATAATAGTTCAAAATCTCTATCGGTTAATGAGTTAAAATCCAAATTATCAATAATATCGTTCACGAAGAAGAGAAATAGAATCGGTGATAACGGTTCACCTTGCTTCAAACCGATCGTGACATCGAAAAATTCTGATATGTTCATACTAGACAATTTAACACATGACTGCACAGTTCTATACATACATTTGATCATGTTCAACATTTTACAGCTAACACCCGACTGAATTAACTTGTACCATAATGCGTCCCGATTGACGCTATCGAATGCTCGCTGATAGTCGATAAAAATACACCACAATTTAGACTGTTTAGCTAAAACCTTTTGTATAATTGAATGGAGAAGAAAAATTGCGTCAGTGGTGGAGCGGTTGTCACGAAATCCAAATTGTTGCTCAGTAAATATATTATTTTTCTCACTCCACTTGTTAAGACGGTTACGAAGTAATAGAGAGAATATTTTTGATGTCACATTTACTAAAGTTATGCCCCTATAATTTGATGGGTCATTTTTGTCACCTTTTTTATGAATTGGAAATATGGCTCCTTTGGTCCATAAATCTGGATAAATACAAGAATTATAGATATGGTTAAAAATAGTACAGAGATATGGAGCAATAAAACTTTTAGACTCGATAAAAAAGTCTGCCACGTTATTATCTAAGTCACAGCTTTTATTTCTTTTTAAGGAGGAAATGACTTTTCCAATTTCTTCAATAGTAAAGCATGCATCTAAGTCATCAATATGCAGATCACTATCAGCATTATGTTCAAAGTTAAGGGAAATATTTTCATGGGTTTCGGAGGATGACAACTCGGAAAAATATTCTACAAAGCTATCAATTCCTACATTCGTTTCCGAAGCTTTAGATCCTTTAAATTTATTAATATATTTCCAAAATTTCCTTGGTGATGCCTTACGTAAATTGCATAATTTATGTTTTTCCTTGTTGTAAAATGTAGCTTTAGCACGTCGCTTAACTTTATTAAAAGAAGCTCGGCTAGATAAAAAGATCAATTTGTTGTCATCTGTTGGATTATTGTAAAAAGAACGCTTTGAGTTACAAAATATTTTTTTGGCATTTTTACATTTGTCATCGAACCATAATGGAGACGATTTACTGTAATTATTAGAGTTATGCCTGCTAGAGAATGTCTTACCGAAGCTTTTGAAAGAAACATCATAAATCAAAGATGAAAATTGCGACATAAATACATTAATGTCTATTTCATTTGAAACAAGTTTCTTGGTAATCTCATCAAATGTAGAGCTATTACTTTCCAAATTGTTCAAAAATTCCTCAGATTTGGATGAATCCCATACTAATTTATCATATTGTTCGTTTTTCTTGGTTAACAAATGCTTGTTATATTGAAGGTTAAAAGAAAGTGAACAATGATCGGAAAATTCCGACAGCTGGGATACAGAAAAGTTATTCACAAGGTCAGATCCCTTCGGGTCACATATTAAATAGTCAACTAGGCTGCTCACTGGCCTATTTTTAAATTTACCGTGATATGTACAGTTGCCCTCATCAAGACGCCCGTTACATATAAATAGATTGTTCTCTTTACACAAACCCAACAGGTTCATACCAAAAGTGTTCACTGTTTTATCGTGATTTCTCCGCTCTGTATAATATGCATAGTGATCAAGATCAGTAGGCAAATCTACAAAACGGTCCAAATTGATGTCCGGGATGAAATCAGCCAAAACGCCTGTGCGTGAATTAAGGTCACCGGTCAGATACACAATACCTAGATCGCTATACTTTCTAACATCAGTAGATATCCTTTCGAAAAAATCAAAATCATATAAAGACGAGTTATTGTTTCTATACAATTTGGAATCCTCAGGGGGAATGTACGATAAGCAGAAAAACATGTCTTTATTCGAGTCACACACACTTTTTGAAAGCTTAAACCATACTATACCGTTTTCATGCAGACGGACAAGTTCAAGGTGTGGTCTAAAACATTTACGGAAGTACACAATTATACCGCCACTATCTCGCCTCGCCTTTTTATTACCTTTCGGACGAGGACAACTAAAGTGTTCGTAACCATTGATTGTAACGTTACTTAATGTGGAATGCCAAGTTTCAGAAAACAGTAAAATGTCATATTGGGTTACATATTCAATAAAATTTTGATCATCTAATTTAGATTTAATACCCTGTACATTCCAAACTAGAAACGAGAGCTGCTCATTATTGACCCCCTAGCTGAATCCAGAAGTAGACAATGTGTCAATTGTAAACATTTTCCCATCAATATACAATTTGTCGTAGGACACCGAAGCATTTTTTCCTGCCGCACGAGCCTTTCTCATTGCCTCCAATAGCACTTTTCGCCTGTCTTGGATGGGTTTCGGATATTGTTCCGTTATGCGGTATGTGGATTCCCTTAGTTCCTCTGATGCACGTTTTTTTACCAACATTTTGTCGGGATAGTGATTAAACTTTACAACAATAGGCCGCTTTCGATCACTGAGGAATCTACCCATCCTATGCGCACGTTCAATTTTAACCGAACTGGTGTCTGCGATTTTTAGATTATTTTGGCAGAAATCGAGAATGGTTTGAGCACAGTTTTCATTTCGCCTTTCCTCTGCACTATTACACTCAGGGATACCCATGAATAGAAGATTGTCTCTCATAGAGCGTGATTGTAGGTCCAAAATATCCTCACTCAGATTCTGTATCCTGTTGCACTCACGTGAGATCTGTTCAACTCGGTCTTTGTCGCCTTTAATTTCACGATCAATTTTGGACTGTGTTGACCTAATTTCATCCAGAATTTGTGAGTCAAAAGCACGACTATTTTCAATTTGACTTAATTTCTCTTTTGTTTCGATAGATGTTGTCTCTAATGAAGAAATACGGCTATCCATGGAGGTCATCTTTTGAGACATAGAAAATAGCTGGTTTTCAATCGAGTCCAATTTACCTAGTCTTTTGTCCAAAGCATCCAACCTATCCAAAATAATTTGCTGAAAGTTGACATTTTGTTGATAACTAACATTCTGTCCTGTAGGTGTGGAGACTGGGGTCGCCGTATTTAAAAATGGTTGATTTTGAGGAGAGTAGAATGCCCCGGCCGGAGTTTGATAATTTGAATAACTGTTCATGTTAGACATATTCATCGGCTGCACGAACCCCTGTGTCGACATATTGTTCATTGCAGGACAGCTCTGACCATTATTTGGTGAAACATTTGATGAGTTCATGGCTGATCTTTTTTCAGGTAGATTGGCGCCATTATCAGGAGAAGACAAAGGGCGTTTTTTCTCACTAGTCTGAACGCTAGGTTGACTTTTCTTTGATCTAGGCATTGGCGAATATGTTACTCACAGTTAAGGTTGTATTTTTTCAGCAAGAAAGACACTGTAAATCCAAGTTTTCCATACATTTTCCTCATTTTATGCATTCACATCACGACAAATAGAAAAAGCTACCGCCATATAATAATAATAATAATAAAGACTATGTTTATAGAGGCAACACAGTTAGGATTAATCCCAATCTTCCCTGCCATAGTAACAACATAGAATATACAGACTTGCATGGTTATATATACATATTTACAACATGAGAAGAAAATAAATTAAGTTTGCATAATAGAGGTACACTAAATAAATATAAAATGATGATAACAAAAATTGCGTGCCAATCCCAACTTTGTTTAGACAATTTCCAGTGAGCAATATATTTAGACTTATATTTTTGAATACCAGTAGTTTTTGATTGTCTCACTTCAGTTGGTAATGCAGTCTTCACTTTAGGTCTAAAGTAAGCAAAAGGTACACTTTCTGGATATCTCATCCAATTTTGTGTTTGAAAAAGTTCATCTGACTGTGTTGTTAATTGAAACATTGGATGATTTTATATGAAAAGTCCATGTTATAAATGTTTCATTCATTATTATTTGCTAAGTTATTTTAATAGTTTAATTCATCTTCAACTGCTAAAACTTGAAGCACTTTTAAAATATTCAGTTATATATATAGCTCAAAACTGGATACTTATAGTGTGTTGAAGAAAGTGATGCTGCTTGCTGGTCTATGGTCAGTAATTTTGTATTACACTTTTGATTTTATTTGTCCGTTTTGTTTGACAGATGATTTTATAATAGAATTAAAATCACATAACAAAGCATGTGTTAGTTTTTGTGTCTCATCAGTGATCTACAATGAAACTGTGTGGTTACCCTGAAATTCATGAATATTGAGTGCCTCCATAATCTGCCTTATTTTGTTATTAAAGTTTTGTGGAAAGCTGCTAGGTATGCATTTAAAGTCTATTAAATAATTAAATTATTGCAGTCCCAATTTGTTATATGATTTATCAAATATGGGAAATCCGTTATTTTTGCTAATGATTTTCAGTGAGGATGGAGTTTTGACTACCGTATTTATGCATCAGTTTAGTATTGTTTGATATTCTAATAACTTCTTGCTGATCACTTAGTATCTTCTAAAATCAAAAGCTCCGCCCCATCATTAAAATAAAGGTCAGCGATTGGTTAAGTGTGACATGTAATGTCACTGTTGATTGACAGGGGGGAGGTTCATTGATAGGTTAAATGTACCTTTATGATATTATCACAGCATTATGTAATTGACAACTGGGGTTTTCTGCACCTGGCAGAAGATATGGTAGATGCACTTATAAACTATTTACAAATGTTTGAAAGACTTCTTTAAAAGTATTATTACACATTTAATACAGTTACTTACTGCATTTAAATGGTGCTAACACAAATCTTATCATATCTGCTTAAAATAATTAAAACCCTAGCATGATTAGATAAAGTAGATCTATGTTAATTATTTTCACTCATGTATAGTTTGCTGTATTGTCAATTAATACACTGATACATTAGAATTTTAAAAACAAATTCAAGTAAAAATTGTTAACATAACATTTAATGTTTACCCATTAAATTCTGTAAGAATTGATGTTATTTCCATTTATTCATGCTTTCAAAATCTTTTTGTCTGCCTAATGGAAAAAAAAAACTACAAAAAAAAAACATTTCTGCTTGCAACATTTATATACCCCCAACCACCCACAAACACACCTCATAGACACACATACTCCCTCTGCCAACTTAGCACACCAGCAATTTCACCTGTATATGATTGTTATCTAAGCCTCTACCCTCAGTCAGCAATTTCCAGTCAGCAATTTCCAGTAGGCGTTTTATACCCCCGGTCA
>JAUMTR010284806.1:0-11746 GCA_032270685.1 Microctenopoma stevenorrisi | reverse complement strand
TATAAAAGACAGATCGGATGATGGGTTTTATTTCATCTCTCACCCTAATTAATTATGTTTAGTTTTTTCCACAACAATCCCAACCCTGTTCCTGCACTCCTCGTGAGATATCTCCCTTATGGTTAAGTTCCATCTGCTGAACGCACCCTGCAGCTCAGCTCAGCTCTCCCACGAAGTTTGTCTCATCAATTGGAATTATGTTTGTATAGTACTCCTAGTTTCCGTCATCCTCTTTTTGTTTTCAATGGCTTGTTCATTCACCAGTTTATTTAGTTTGTTAGGTCAGTTTATGAAGTTGGTTTGTTTCTGCTATGGTTTTCTTCATTTTACTTATGACTTGGGTCTATTTTTTTGACCTCCTTTAACACTTTGAGACCTAGAATGTCAATAGACTTCCTTGAACAATTTTGTTGTTTTATAACTAAAAGTATAATAAAATCTGCTGGGAGTATGTGCTTGTGTCCCCTTTTCAGGAGTACTACTTCTTTCAACATCTGATGGTGCTTGGTGTACTTTATGCTGTAAGTATAATAACAGACAGCAACATTAAACTGCAATTGAATTTTACACATTAAATTAAATATTACTTAATAAGGTAGACAAAATTTACATTTTGAAGGTTAAATATGAAGTGTGTGAACATGAGCAACTTACTTTTGTTTTCATAGCACTGCTGTGAACGCATGCTTTATGTTACATAACCTGAATATAGCCAAAAAGAGCTGAATCTCCGCTTTTAGAAACAGATTTATTTCGATCCTGCAGCCGGTTAAAGAGCGGTCATTTGAAAACGCTGAAGTGACCTGTGGATGACTATAGAACTGGTTTCAAAGGGTTAAGGGCCCATTATTTTCTGTATGTTTTTGTATAAATTTTGGGGGGTAAATAAAAACCCTTTTGAAAAACCATCCGTGGCTGTTACGTTGCGCATGGTCCTTTCCAGTACCCCAGGATGAGGTTGAGGTCATGTCTCTCCCACTCTTGGCCACTTAATCAACAACTATTTTTGGTAACATTTATATAATTGAAAATGCTAACATAAAAATGTCAGCGAGAAATAAACATTACAAATTTTAAAAGTCTGTATCTTTAGTACTGGAAAAGTTTAGGTTACAAGGACATGTTTTTAGCCCACAGAGCATACAAATGCTAAAGAATAGAAGTTTTCTCAATCGCAGAAGAATAGGAATTTTTAAAATGTTAAAGCGCTTTCTACTTTCAGGTTTTATCTCACATTCTCCTACTGTATTTCTGTCCATATTCGTCTTCTTTCAATTTTGCTCTCTTTCCCCGTCTCACTTTTTATCCCTCACACTGAACAGCTTTAGTGCCAAGTCTCCATTATATAGCGCAAAAGATCTTACACACAGTACCTCTACACATACACACTATGCCCAGCCTACTGTCTCTAGCTTATGTCATGGAGCTTTCGTTCCTAATCCATGATGAATGGAAGAGGAGGAGCTGTGAGGTGAATCAGCTGAACCCACAGTTGGTGACTAGGGACAGTGAACTAGAATAGTCTGATATTCCTTTTCTGTCACTAAAGTATAAAGAAATCATATTATGTGCCATGACAAGAAAAAATAAGTGAACTATTGCTACTTTTCTGAATAAATTGATCATGAAATCCAATGAGATTTGCGATTGCTTTGCTGCCTCTGGACTGGGACAGCTATCCATCATAAATAATGAATAATTATGAAGTTCTTTCTGTTTGCAAGCTGAAGTTGAGTTAAGCTACACGACAATAACACTAAATGTCTACAAAAATAAACGGAGATTGGCTTTGGTGATACCTGCATCTGCCCAGTCAGTCTAGATCTTACACCAAAAGAGATGCTGTGGAACATCTCTAGAGAACTACCAAACTATTAAAGAATACAGCTGAGCTAAAGTGGAGCACTTCATTATAAATGCCCCCTTGAAAGATGGCTGTTCAATGTACCTGCACTACTTTACTTTACTTGGTAGACGCTTTTATCCAAAGGAGAAGACACCAGCAATTACCTTTCGGTTCTCGTAAAATCTAAAATACTACAACAAAGAAACCTGATATGGTCCAAGACAAAGAACATGCTTAGGAATTGTTTAGAGTTAGACAATGATGATGACAAGTTCTTCCACCAGCCAGGGACCACAAAGATGAAAAGACTTGATTGTGATCTGAGACCTCGTAAAGACGGGATTTGAGAGAGCTTGCAGGAGTGTAACTTATCAGTATGTTAAAGTAAGATGAAGCAGATCCATTGAGAGTCCTGTAGGCAAGCATCAAGGATTAAAACTTGATGCGAGCAGCTACTGGGAGCCAATGAAGAGAGGTGTGACTTGAGTGAATTTCAGCTGGTTGAAAATGAGGCGGGCAGCCGCGTTTTGGACCATCTGAAGGGGTTTAATAGTAACTGCAGAAGCTTCAGCCAGGAGAGAGTTGCAATAGTCAAGTTTAGAGGTGATCATTGCTTGGACAAGGAGCTGTGTAGCCTGTTGGGATAGAAAAGGCCTAATCTTTCTGATGTTGTGAAGAGCAAATCTACAGGACCTGGAGGTCGCTGCAACATGCTCATTCAGGCTCAGCTTGTCATCTATCTAAATTCCAAGGCTTTTGGCAGACTTTGTAAATGTGAGAGGAGGGCCAAGGACAGAGACCTGTGGAACCTCTGTGGTTACCTTAGAGAGTGTGGATGTCTCACCTGCCCGCGATACCTGAAAAGACCCATCTTGAAGATGGGAGGAGAACCAATTCAGTGTGTTTCCTGTATTTGCTAAGTCTGACAGTGTAGAGAGAATAATCTGATTATTGAATGTGTCAAAAGCGGCAGATAGGACCAGAAGGATGACGACGGATGATTTGCAGGAAGATCTTGCAACACGAAGGTCATAAAATATAGTAATATATGTAAAATAGGTCTTTGACCAGTTTTTGACGGGTTCTGATGTGTTAATAAAAGTAGTGCAAATCTCAAGATATTTCACAGAAAGATAGTTTTGAAATTTCCTTCCAGGCAGACTTTAACATTTTAATTTTCTACTGTGTTCCAGGTGCATTTACTCATTACCTGTAACCATACACTGAACAACAGCCCCAATAGCCGCAATATTACCACTTACTTGATTAATCTGATCCCCTTTCTGAAAATACTCCTCAGTCTGGCTTCAGCATTGCCTATTCGCTTCCAAGAAGTGATTCTGGACTATGCTGTCCAACTGATTAACTACTCATCTCTCGATCCACCGAGTTCCTTCTCTACTCACCTGTCAAATGCTCATATTTATCACCAGTGAGTACATGGCAAAAATTAAAAAAATCTCAGTCCTTCTGTTCTGTTCCTAGTCTTGGTTTCTGCTACAAGTATCCTCTACTCCAAAATACTTATCATTGTAATTATTGATGTAAAAAATCAGGAAATTAAAGTAGTTTATTTTTTTATACTAGTTTATTTTTTCTTTCCACTGATCAAAACTAGTGGTTTTAACATTGTTGTGGACTGGGGTCAGCTTGGACAATCACAGCTTGCGGTGTATGGGCTTTTGTAGCTGCATACTGTGACAGTATGATATATTCTTGCGCCCCTAAACGAGCTTTTTATCGTTAAAAACCCAAAGCAGCAGGACCCCAAAACAAAACTAAAGGCGTCTGCCAAGTAAAGTAAAGGGCTTGATGCAAAAATGGGCAAAATGTGGTCAGATTTTTTTTTATCAAAGGTTTGTTTTTAGTAAGGCAGGCACCAGGGAGAAAAAAGACATGAAGAAAGGTGAGGCTTGGTCTGAGACAGAGGATGACAACATAATGAGGAAATACTCAACCAAAGCAGTGGATACTGTGAATACGCATAAAAACTGACAGTTTCAGCTGATGTTGGATGCTAGAATCAGGAGCTTGTCAGGCATAGAGATGTCTTAATGCAGGGAGAGCAGCTGAACTGAATCACAATGACTGACATTTCTAACCTCTGGCTTTGGCCTTCTCTGGATGGTTTGAAAGATGAGCCCTATTTAAAAAACTTTCATATGTTTAGAACATTTAGGAAAAAAACATTACATACTCAAACACACGGAAACATCCATTCATGATCTCAATCACTTTCCACATTTCTTGTTTAGGCCTTGGTGCTGGAACCAATCCGTCATTGGGACAGAGGTGTGGTAGACCCTGTACAGGAAGATACGTGAACCAATCCTAATGGAACCCTTTGGTATGGGTGTGGGCTGGTAAATTTAGGACCATGTCACATGCTACGTAGCTTAGCACATACATTTTCCAATCATACAAATGGATGGCTGGAGCACTTAAATGTCTGCTTCATTTATTGTTCTGAGTCAAGAGCGAGGCCCATACAAGGAAAGCACTACACAATCTCAACTGCATCAAGCTTGGGTTGGGTTTGGACATAAAATATGATACACGAGTTCAGTATAGATTCAGCAGTCAAGCTCCTAGGTTCATGTTGGTCTTGGAAAATTGTAATTATACGGAAAGTAATATTTTATGACTCGCATCACTCTAACATGTCAGTAAACGGGTATTTACTGTATAATGCCCCACATACAGAGATAGGATTGTGAAGAGATCATGCTTCAGAGAACTATGGGCTTTCATACAACCTAGTTATTTTTACATGATCACATCAGGTGGATGTTATCTGTTCTTTTGCAGGGTATTTCGTCATGGGTGTTTGTGTGTGTGTGTGTGTGTGTGTGTGTGTGTCTGCAGGCATATTTGTGTGTGAACATGAATCCATCAAAACTGCACTGCCAGCTAGCATGTGTGTATGATTTACGCTTGCTGTCTGCTCCGTGATTGGCCCAGGGACAGCTGAGGATGTTTCCCCAGGCTTTAAAGCTCTTTATCTTGTCAGAAGGGCAATCAGCAAAATAGGGTGCACTAGATTTATCCCTCAGCCTCACCCCGACCAGGTGGAAATGGACCAGGCAGAAATGACGATGCCTGCCTGTGTTCACGGTTTCTCTGTCCTCTCGTCAGGTGATGAATATGTAGGGATCAGTCATTCCTTATGGCACAGTGAAGGGTGGCATCTATCACCCTTTTCCTGTCCCTCTTCCTCTCCTCACTCTTTCTCTATGCAGCCATCCAGCACACTACCATAAGTTGTCTGTCAAACTGACAGGCCCATCCACTATATCACAGGGAAGCTGTGTGGCCCATAGGATCTAATCGGCTCCTATTGAAACAGGCCACTTCCACAGGCCAGCCACCAGGGTGTGGGTGGGTGTATTTAAATAAACACCTTTATAATATTTTAGTCCTGAAACTTTTAACAGCATCGTTTTCATTAGTGAACCACAAACATTAAATATTTTGTAACATTTAATATTTTAAATCCATGAAGAATAAACCAAACCAGATAGAAGAGAGAAGAGGGCTTAACTTCACCTGCTTAACTTGGAGACGTTTTGTAAAGAGGAATGGTCCAAAATACCTTCAACCAGAATCTAGACTCACTCAACTATAGGAGGCATTTACAGGCTGTCATTTCTGCAGGATCTACTAAATATTGAGTTCTTTCTTCTTTGTGGTGCCCAAACGTATGCACCTGCCTAATTTTTTTAAACAATTACGGCACACTTTCTGTAAATCCTATAAACTTTGTTTCACTTCTCAAATATCACTGTGTGTCTCCTATATGATATATTTAATTGAAAGCATTCTGGACAGGCTGAAGATGAGAGAGTGAGGACTGACTGATTTCTGTATCAGGTGCATTACAGTAATCAAGCCAGGACGAGATAAAAGCATGAATCACTTTATCTAAGTTGTAAAAGTAGCGGCCTGGTAGCTCAATGGGTTAAGCGTCAGACTGGGATGCAGAAGGTTGTGGGTTCCAACCCCATCTGACTCCTAATCCATCCATACCAGGTGTGTCCCTGAGCCAGACACACAGCGCTAGCTCCCTGTAAGTCGCTTTGGATAAAAGTGTCTGCCAAGCAAACTAAAGTAATATGAAAGAAAGGGTTTGACCTTATCCAGGAGTCGTAGCTGAATTTAACAACTGCAGTTATTTGTTTGTCAAATTTCAGTGCAGAATCAAATAGCACACCTTGGTTATGAGCTCATGGTTTACAACTAGTTTGCTAGTGGGGCAACATCGCCAGTGAGTGAGTTTGGGAGATCCACAGACCACAATTTCTTTTCATTAAAAAAACAAATGTTTTCTAGTTGAATATTGTTTTTTTGTTGTTGTTGTGTGCAAGGATGAAGACGGTTAAAGTAAACCACAGTGCTCTAAGGAAGAAGAGAACACAGAAGTTGCCAATAAACAAGACTTTTTATTACAACAACAAATATGACCTCATGCTGAAAAAGCAGTAAAATGACATTTTTATTATAGTGGCATTTATACTAATTTCAATCAGTTGGTCTTACTCCAAACACTGATCTATAGTGTAACAGCTGTAAAGATGTGTTTGATTTGAGAGTGGTTTATGAGTTTTAGAACTACAAGAACAGCAGTTCTAGAACACCAATTGCCAATTGCCTTACAATTGCCACCGAGATATGCCCCCTATGCTTTGCCCGCTGCCAGCTTATGGTTTTTACACCCTCTGTTTTTCTTTCTTTAAGTTTCAGTTTCTTTCTCTCTTTTTACTACTGCTGTGAGCCTCGCTGCATTCACTGATGGTTATTCATTTAAAGATGAGTGATCTTTGTTCTAGCGCATAGTGCATTTCTTTGCACAGAAAAAAACTCATCTCTCTGCAAATGCACACATTGCGATGGGGGTGAAAACACTTGGATGAATGCTCCACTCCCCCACTGCCCTAAACTTCCCTTTTTATTCAGCAATGTGTGGTGTCAGTGCTGCTGTGAGTTTAGTCATCTGTAAGACATGAGTAAAACACTGGCTGAATGCCTGTAAGCCGGAGAAGGAGGAGGCATATGAGGAGACAGAGGAAGGGGAGGAGAACAGGACATATCAGTGAAAAGGTAAGCGTTGGAGAAGGGGCGGTAAAGAATGGTTCACATCTGAATAAATGGTGACGAAGATGTCGAAGGGTGGTGGGGGAGCAGGCAGCTTGGGTGAAGAGCAGGAAATCATACGAATGGCACACAGCTGTAGTTATTCATAAAAATGTATTTAACATCAAACTTCCAAGATGGCTTTCTTTATCTCTGTGTGTGTGTGTGTGTGTGTGTGTGTGTGTGTGTGTGTGTGTGTGTGTGCGCGCGTGTGTGTGTGCGCGCGTGTGTGTGTGCGCGCGTGTGTGTGTGCGCGCGTGTGTGTGTGTGTGTGTGGGATAGGGGTCTAGTAAGTACAGACGAATGAAAAAGAAACCATCAAAATACCAGCACTTTGTATCCTTTGCCAAATGGACTGTGTTATATGTTTTCACACTGAACATACTTATTTGAACTATAGTAATGCAACTTCTTTAGGTCATAACCATTTTGGCTCGAAGTATGCTTGTGTTTAGTTACTAAAGCCACAAGTTCAATTAAGATTATAACTACTGTAACCACATGGATTTTAACAGATATTTGGACTGGACACTTACAGTCTTCAGAAGATGACCTTCACTGGTTTCTGTTATTTACTCTGATACCACCAGCAGGTGGATTTATTTTGATTATATTGAAATATCCTGGATGAAAAAGGGTCTGTGGGCAAACAGTTTTAGCTTTCTTGGTTGATAAAGCCTTATAATCAGATGGAAATCTGTTGGATATTTAATGCTTTGTTTTATATATCCATACATTTCATACAAAATGAGAACAGGTAGGCACAGAACACATAGAAGGAAGACACTTCAAGATAACAATAATAACAAAAGTATAGTTATCATTATTTAATTACAGTTATGCAGTGGTTGTTTATTCTGCTATAGGTAGGGCGGTGGGCATCAGGACCCATGAGTTTATCAACAGTTTAACAGACGCTGCCAGAGAATTTCTTCATGGTCAGACATTGTGACTAGGTGTCACAAACCAGCAATCAATTAAGTGCACACAATATAAACATAATGACGCAAACCATGTGTGGTCCTCAATAGATTAGGTGGTCATCTGACAGACGGACACAAACTCACTGTTATAATTGCTATAATATTCAACATCCCTGTCAACCAACCTCTTTTTCATGTCGCAAAGGGCAACAATATCTTTTTAATTTGTGGACTCATTTAGACTGTTGTTAAAATATACAGAACTAGATCTAGCAATTACTGCAGCAATTGGGTGGTAAAGCTGATCTGAGCTGCCCCTGGGTGTTGGCCTCGCGATGGATTGCGCCACGTGGGCACACCATTGGAGGGTGACATGGGCAGGGTGCCACGCTGAATAGAAACGGGCAGTGCTGTGGTGGGGAGCACACAATACACGGTTTCAATGGTTTCAATGGATGGGCAGCAAAAGGGTATACGGTCCGCAAGGGGACCGAGTTCTGCTTCTTGACAATACAGCTCAATGATTTTAACAATTATTGATTTTTTTTGACTGGTTAGGATGCTCTCTATTGTAGAGCGGTAGAAGTTCACCAGGATGGTTAAGAACAGCTGGTTCTTCTTTAGTGATCTTAAGTAGAAAAGGCGCTGGTGAGCCTTCTTGACCAGGCTGGAGGTGTTAGTGGTCCAGGACATGTCCTCTGAGATGTGGGTCCCCAGGAACTTGAAGAATGTAACAGGCTCCACAGCCATCCCGTTAACGTGGATGGGAAGTCCACGATGAGCTCCTTGGTCTGGCTAGTGTTAGGAAGCAGATTATTGTCTGTGCACCAAGGGGCCAGATGTTGGACCACCTTCCTGTAGGCAGTATTATCGTTGTTGTTGATGAGACCGATCACTGTGGTGTCATCTGCAAACTAAAGATAAACTAAAAGTATAAAAAAAAACTGATAAACTTAAGAACAGCTCCACAAATGCCTCCAGATTGTCGAAAATGCAGCGGCCCGCCTTATCTTCAACCAGCCGAAATACACCCATGTCACACCTCTTCCGCCTCTCTTCACTGCCTCCCAGTAGCTGCTTGCATCGAGTTTGAATCCTTGATGCTTGCCTACAGGCACTATATATGTATTAATGAATTTATATTTAATTTGAATGCTACAAATAGTGAACAAATACCCAATTGGTTTTTACTAATTTGATTTTAAGAATATATATATGTATGTGTGTTTGGGGTGGGGGAGGCTCTACAGCAGGAGAGCAGTGCCAACTTTGCCCCTTCTCTAGATTTGTCCCTGGTGTGGTGAGAAGTGACTTGTCATTAAGCTATATTGCCTGCGAATGCTGCAGCCAGAGTTTTGACCAGAATTAGGAAGAGAGATCATATTTCTCCTTCATTAGCTTCTCTCATATAAATCTAGATTAGCGTTTAAAATCCTTCTTCTCACATATAAAGCACTAAATGATCAGGCCCCTTGTACCCACAAAAAACATTCACTGCTTCCCCAACAACAAGCCCTGGGTCACCAAGGATATCAAATCTATCCCGAATGAGAGGAAGAAGGCGTTCAGGTCCCGTGACAGGAAGGTAGTGAAGAGGGTTCAGAGGGTTCTGTCTGTCAGTGTCAGGTAGGGAAAAAAGGCCTACAGGAGGAAACTGGAGCAGAGCCTACAGCAGCAGAACACCAGGAAGGCGTGAAGAGGCATGAGGACCATCACTGGATACAAGTGGGGAACTCATCTGTGAAATCATCTGCTCCATTGCACCTATTCCCACCTGGACAAACCTTGGAGATCAGTGAGGATTATGTATTTTGATTTATCCAGTGCATGTAACACCATCCAGCCTGCACTGCTGAGAGAAAAATAAAGAAAAAAACATGCTGGTGGATCCTCCCATGATTTCCTGGATCATGGACTACCTCACAGGCCGCCCCCAGTACGTCCGCCTGCAGAACTGTGGTCCGCAGCACAGGAGCTCCACATGGGGACTGTCCTGTCTCCATTCCTTTTCACCCTGTACATGTCAGACTTTATGTACAACTCATCTGTTTGAATGGAGAGCTGCTGTAACACGCCAAAATAATTTCCCACTGGCATTTATAAAGTTTTCTAAGTGTGAATCTTCTTCCTCTTTCTCCCCCTCTATCTATACCTCTCTGCAGGAATTCCCAGCTTAGAGCTGTATAATATCCAGTCCTACCAACCTGCCTAGTGTTTTGTCCGCTGCTTCTTGTTGTTGTCTTTGATTTGCCTGTTCTTTTCTCTCTTCTCTGTCCACTCACCCCAGTCGGTCGAGGCAGATGGCTGCACACCATGTACCTGGTACTGCTAGAGGTTTCTTTTGTTAAAGGGAGTTTTCCTCTCCATTGTTGCCATAGGGCTTTTTCAAGTGGGACTGTTGGTTTTTTTATATTATTTTGCATTTGCCTATTTTCTGTAAGGTCTTAAACCTTACAATGTAATGAGTCTCAATATGACTTCAATGTGAATTGGCGCCATATAAATTTAACTGAATTAAATTAAAAGTAATAACAACTTGATGGAATCTGTTACTCTTACCAGTCAAGCAGAATTGAGAATTTCCTCTGGAATGGAAAGAGAAACATCCTTAATTAATTAAAAATAGTCTCGTGGTCACTAAATAACGTTTTTTGTGATAACCATGACCTGGATGATCGAGAATCTCCACAGACTTTGAAAACAGGGGAATGAAGCAAAGTGAAAAGCTCTTCCTTCCCTGATGGCCTCCTATCCCTTTCATGCTGTCTCTGCTTGACCTATAATTCTCATCATCAGCATTTCAATTGACATGTATCCCAAATTATTAAAGCTTCAATAGCATGCTCCTTCCTCCCTTTTACTCTTATTCTCTCATCCCTTTTTCTTGTTAAGGAACCCTGCACTGAATGCTCATTAAACACCATCCTCCCTTCTATCTGTTGTTCCTTTATCTGCCAAATAAACAGAGCTTAAAGTTGGTGTACATGTTTTCTTCAATCTAACATTTAAGATGCAAGTGCTCCTTGGAAGGTTTATGGTGGAAATATCTATGCCAATAACCATTGATAGACAAGGACAATATAGAGAAAATAAGATCCTGATGAGATGTGAAAAAATTCTTAACATTCATTTACTATCAGAAGGAGAGATAGAGGCATTTGAATTTCAACATAAGCACAAATGATCAGCAAACAGTATTGCTAAAAAAGTTTTTACACTTTTCTGTACATTGGTATGGTGATGAAGCCTCTTTTTTTAAACACACCTTGACATTTTGTAACTTGACATATAAGATATAAAGTAAAATAAACACTATTCCACCCACTGGTTTGGGCTTTCACTCTTTTAGACAGACCAAGGTAAATTGCATTGAATGCATTTTTATTCATTTGAAATGCCTGGATTTAAGCTGTGTGTATATCTATTTATTTATCTTGTATTATTAATAATACAAGATACATAAACACACACACACACACACGCGTAAACACACTCTGTCCTTGTTGACCATGTTGTGTCTTCCCCTCATTTGATGGCTCTGGATTCTGTCTCAGTAAACTGTGGCAGGGCCACTTTAAATTATACCATTATGTTTACTCGGTGATAACTCAATCTTATTTTTAACAGGTGTACATGTGGGAAATCATGCTGACCGAAGCCAAAAACTTTCTTCAAATAAAATACCAGAGGTAACATATTGTTGACTTGCTGCTTTTGCTCATATGCAAGCTGTAACTGAAACATCATGAATGACATTACATTTATATTATTAGCTCCATCCTTCACTAACAACCTAGGTAAAGGCACCCTCTATTGACTGATTATCCCTCTGCAATATGAAGTAGCA
>JAUMTR010284725.1:0-11791 GCA_032270685.1 Microctenopoma stevenorrisi | reverse complement strand
CTGGGGTGAGTTGGTGTACTTGTCCTGTGTTTGTATTGTATGATGGCTGAGCAATAAATGAGCTATTGCCTCTCTCTCTCTCTCTCTCTCTCTCTCTCTCTCTCTCTCTCTCTCTCTCTCTCTCTCTCTCTCGAGACAGATGGCCACCCACCCTGAGCCTGGTTCGGCTGGACGGTTCTTCCTCTTAAAGTGAGTTTTTCCACTCTACTGTTGCTTCATTTAAACAACCAGCAGCAGACACTGCATGTCTGTTTCTTGACGAGCCTGTTGACTTGGACGCGCAGATATTACGCAAAATCTCCGTTGGGAGACGGTGATCAGACCCAGAGTTAATGTGTTATCACTCCCCGATGAGTATCTGTGTGAGAGTTACTGCAAATTCTGTGTGTTGCACCTAGTTTTTTTGCGAATGGCAGTTTTTTCTATGATAGCAAAGTGGCCTGGGTCTGTATATGATTCTTGAATTTGTTGTGCGTCTACCCTGAGTGACAGAGTTGCCCATGGTGAGTTTATATACAGTACAGCTTCATCCTGATCAATATTCAGTTTCCTCTTATTGCAACTGAAACAGTAAACTGTATCTTGTTTTACCATAGAGTTTGATGGTTATCTACTGGGAGACACCGGGTTCACCTGCTAGTGCCATCTGCTGGACATTGTCTGCTACAATAATTTCTGACTGAATCTTTACCTCCACAGACTCAGAGAAAGATAAAATGCCTCTTATTTTATGAAGTCTCCTTTATTTCCTGCAAGTAGAAATGTTGTACAGTTAATCATTTGTTGTTTATAAAATTAAACATCATCCACCTGTGTGCACTCTATGCACCTTTTTTTTATTTGAAGCCGTATGTGGTCCATTTCCATATCTGACTTTTCAATTTGTTTTTGTAGGTACACTTCATAAAGTTGTTTTACAGGGAGCTATAGGAACACAAATGAAGTTGACTTTTATAGTGCCATGTCTACTTGGTGTCATAGTAAGTTGTGGATCAATGCTGAATAATATCCCTGCTTAGGTAAGCAGTGCTGTGGAGGTTGATGGACCCTCTTCCTCATTAATGGACCCCAAATCATTTCCAGCATTGCTCATACAGACAGTAGTAAATACTGGCAGTGATGGACTGGCTGCAGATTTTCTTTCTTTATGGGATTTCCCTGAGAACTTAAATGAAGCCATCATGTAGAATGTAACCACTGAATGCAGTTTTATGAGAGAAGGCTAAACAACATCGCAATTGCTTGTAAGCGATACCTCACCTGTTTAAACTATATTTTTATAGTTCATCTTTAGTTACTGCCATGTTGTTATTGTGCCTGTTGGGTTGCACCTGTGCGCTCAAAAAACATATGGAATATGAATGTTAAATGAGTGGAACATCAAGACCAAACATGTAGTTTTTTTTGCTGCTGCTGCAGTATTACTACTTCTTTAATATGCTTATTTTCAGCGTATGCAGTCATTAAAAGGTCCAGTTCTACCGGCGAGCAGTAGGAGGCTCTAGCCTTTTGTCTGCTGGTTTCCATGGTGAATCCTCGTAATCTGTGTTCCATTGATCAGGGCTTCTTATATTCTCGTGCATGAGCAAAACTCAGGGTAACTTTGAGTCAAAGTTGATTGAACCAATGTTTAACACCTTTTCTGAAACCGAAAACTCTGAGTTGGACAACTGAGAGTTGGACAACCCTGAGTTCCGGTTTTGACTCAGAGTTTGTTGAACCTGCTTTCTGAAACGGGCCCCTGAAGAGAGAGTATGGGCGCAAGAGATGTTGGGATCTTGGGGAGGCAGCGTGTGTGGGCTTTTGTTGGTCTCAAAGCAGGCAAAGAAGTTGTTCAACTTTTCTGCCAATTTAATCAGGCTCCAATATTAGTCACCTCGAAGGTAAACTAAAGCTTCTCTTTCTGCAGTCACCTCTCAGGGGTGACATTACAATTAAGAGACTGACCAAAGAAGATAAAAAAGACTTTGTAATATGACCACGCACAACAAACAGAAAAGAATTCTGGGAGTGGTAGTTTTTTATTCAGACTGGTCCTCTGAATAAATTGATTCTAATTCTCCACTTTCACTGTCCAGGCACAAATCCAAGCAATCCTTCAACTGTATAGCATTTTATGTTTTGTGATCAAAAGGTAGCTACTTCACTGCTGCAATTGTGTTGCTTGCAGTATTTTTCCAGCAGTACTGGTCCTGTTTGCAATCTCCCACTCTAATAACGTTTTATGAACTTTACTGTGTTACTCGTTGTTTTTAATGCATTCTATAAATAAATATTATATTTATTTATTATATTTATTTATTTAAAGCTCAATGCGGTAAGCATCACTCTGGAATGCAAAAGGTGGCAGGATTATATAAAACCAGTGATTTCATAATTGATATCAGATGTAGTTACTATATATACTACTATATATACTAGATATAGCACTCGTTACCATTACCTACTTTATGGCAGCCAGAGTAAATAACAAATTCTGATTAAGCCAACTTATGAAACAGACATTCTGGTCCTGCCTTTTGTCATCTGCCATTTGCAATATCTTCAATTTTATCCTCTTCACTTCCCTCTGACCTCCCAATGGATATCACATATGTAGGCTGAAGGGGACATTTTAGCTGAGTTATGTCCCTGTTTCCTGCTTCTTCGGGTTGATTTAAACCCCATGTCATGGGAATCAGCCATAATGCACAGCCACTGTTTCTTAGATGTGTCACATATCTATTCAGAGAGCAGTTTATAATGAGACAGCAGTGTCGACCTGAGAATCCATCATGGACTATGGCTGCCCTGAGGGGAAGAGATTGGCGTGGACCATGGATAGTGTGCTGCTCATCAGGTAATCACCATTATTCTCCAGGAGTGGGTGGCTTACCATGACCTAATGCTGCACGCTACTGCCAGCAAATCACAATACTGAATGGCTTCTATAGGGTCCCTGACACTAATCGGCTATAATGCCACCACATGGCCCTGCAGATAAATCTACTAAAAATGTAAATAAGAAGTCAAATTCTGCAGGAGAAAGAGTTCATGGAAGGTGATTATGTATTCTGACACAGACTGGTCAAAGTAGATACACTTAATATTCATTTTCAAGTTCATTTCATTTAAATCCAAAGGGATTTTCTTGCAAAAGACTTTTTAGTCTGCCTATTTGATTTGTATAACAACTTCTATGGTTTGCCTCTTTGTAATGTAAAACCATGGGGTATTGGGGGTTATTAGTTCTTACAGCATAGTTGTGCTCTGCCAGTCTTTCCTTAAGGTAGCGCTTTGTTCTTCCAATATAAAAGCAGCCACAAGGACACTCAAGTCTATAGGATCATTATAACTCTTCACAGGACTGTCTCCTATAGAAGGGGCTTTTCTAAAGATGACATTGGGTGCCTCGGGTAGTGCTTTTCTCAAGAAAGCATCACAAGTCCCGATTTCTCTTGATAATGAAATTATTAACTTTTTCAATAGATTCCAAGCAGGGTCTCAGACCCACCTATACCTCAGCTTCACAGTAGAAGCCCATGTGCTTCCCTGCATGACTCAACCATCACTCAAAGGACCATCTGAGCAGATCAGGCAAAGAGAGAACTGAACAGGCTTCACCCCACAAAAGCTGCAGGGCCTGATGGAGTCAGCCCCAGGGTAATGGAAGCCTGCACTCCTCACACAGACTCCTTGAGTCTGTGTCTGGAGAGACTTGGATGATGATTGGAGTGGGTAATGCCATCATCCATCTGCTATATCACACCTACACCTACCTGGACAAACCTGTTCAGTGAGGATTGTGTTTTTTTGATTTATCCAGTGCATTCAACATCATCCAGCCTGTACTGCTGGGAGAGAAAGGAAAACATGCTGGTGGACCCTCCCATGCTTTCCTGGATTGTGTAACGTGTGTCAGAGTTTTGTCACCTGACTCTGCAGTTGTAGGATGTATTCAGGGTGGAGACATCACATGTACATGGGAGTGGTGAACTTTGTGGACTGATGTGAGCAAAGCAATCTACAGCTCAATATGAGTAAAACAAGGAACTGGTGGTAGACTAAAGGAAATCTTGGGGTTCTGTCATATCTCTCTCTATACAGAGGGAGAAAGTAGATGTTGTGTCTTAGTATAAGTACTTGGGCGTTTACTTAGACAATAAACATGACTGGTCAACACACATAACCGTTTTTTCCAAAAAGGCCCCCTTTATTTGTTAAAGGCTCAGGTCCTTTAACATCTGCAGAACAATGCTGTGGATGTTTTATGAGTCTGTGGTGTCCAGTGTCATTTTCTTTTCCATCTATTTTTGAGCTTTATGTTCTATCGTGATTTTGTCTTTGTCTTATATATTTGTGTTTTGGTTTTAGTATTTCTGTTGGTGCCGATTCTGGTGGTGGTTCTTTCTTTTCTTTTCTGAACTAAGACGAGCTGTAACAGGCAAAACAATTTCCTTCTGGGATTAATAGTGTTTTTTGTATCTTGAAAGCATAGCTGATCAGTTGTTCCAAAGTTCCGTCCATAAAAATGAATGGAGGAATTTCCAGACTTTAATCAGTAACATAAAACCTAAACTTCTCTAATTCGAAAAGTATAAAATATATGAGGTAGCTGTTTTACAGGGAGAGAGGTGAAGTTGTCTGGACCTGTTAAAAGTTTGAATGACGTTTCTACGCCAAAGTATGGCGACACACCATAAGGGATAAATGGAGGAGGGTTGATGAAAACCTCCAACTGCCATTTTTTGACCAAAAAATACCAGGACCGAGCCGGGCGATTTGATGTATATTTTGTGTGGGTTCTCTTCCCCGTTTGGGCTGCACTCTGGTTGATGGAAGAATAAGATATAAATTAATAAATAACAAGACCAGTTTAGATGTGGAGAATAATAGGTGCCTCCATTGAGATTAATCAAGGCAATTCATGGACGTGAAAAAGTTGTCGGAGGTGACGTTGAGCCCCAGGGGCAGGCCCTCGGTGCAGTCAAGCACCACTCGGGTACAGAGGTTGGGGGCACCAGGGCCACTGCGCCACCTTCTCACTTCCGCGTACACGATCATCTTCCAATACATAATATTTTTCCCAGCTTCAGCTATGGTACCACTAGGGGAGATGGTTACAGGGTTAAAATGCCTTCCAACCTTCCAACAATGCCAGAGAAAACATGAGTAATACACTTTCTGAGTAATACATTATTGTGACAAGGAATGTTTGATATTTTCAGGCAGTTGCACAAAAAGCACAAAAAGAAAGGCGACTATTAGTGGGCTGTTCGTTACATGTCATCTTATTGGGCTTGTTCAAAATTTACTTTGCCTTGTCAGGAAAAGAGAGGAAAGCAGACGTTTTCTGCAGCAATAAAGCTACCGTTTGTATCAAATCCTCACATCCTGATCATAGCGATCATCTCAGAAATCTGGAATTTGCGTCTTCCAAGTTTGCTCTTTTTTTTTTTACTCATTACACCACAGAATGGTGGCATTTTCATTGGTATGGTTAAAAAGGAAATTTGGGTATGATGGGCACAGTTGTAGCGTTCATTTTTCAATGCATTCGATTCTGTTGCCTAATAGCACGAATAAATAACTCTACTTGTTTATTGTTACACAATTGTCATAATTACTCGCACCAATATGCAGATTACCAACATGATTTACACAGGACTGGTGTGACAGGACAGTTCCACCTGCAATATTTTATGGCGAGCAGATCTGATTGGTCTTTGCCAGCTACATTTAGCCAAACTATATGTTGCTGTGTAGCGTTCATTGTGATTAAATGATCAACTAACGTTATCAGTTCTTTTTCATACAAACTGTGGTAAATTTATATGAGCGACATGTGCGCTAGCTCAACTTCTGTCACAGCTACAAATGTGCCACAAAACCAACCAATTACAGACACACACAGAACACACTAAGATTGTCGCTCTCGCTCAAGCTAGTATCTCTACCGCTGCTGCACAATATGGAGTCAAATACGCAATATGAAAACAATAATGTGGCGCCAGAGCGTCAGGTGACATTTATGTTTTCGTGGCTTGTATTACTTTCTTTTTACTATTACTACTTGAATTACCTAGCATTTTAGATAACAGTAAGTTTTATAGCATGAAACATGACTAGCTAACATACTGTTAACAGTTGATAATTTCACAGTATAACATTAAGGAAACAGAGTTTTCTAGATGATAAATGCATTATGTTGCCAGTTAAATGTTTCGTGTGAGTTGTGTGGTTTCAAAATTCTAGAAAACCTGCATGTTCGTTATTTCAAGACAAAGAGCGTTTAAGTTCAATTTAAATCAGTTTTACTAGCAATAAAACAAATTGATACAGCACTGGGTCTAAATCTCTTGCCCTAACCAACAGACTTGAAGTCGTGTCAGGACATAAAGACCAACACCCCTATTCAATATATATACATGATTATACTCTTGATGTTGCCCTCTCCTTATTAGCTGGAGTTCCTCCTCCTCCTGAACATGTATTGACACCCATTGTCCTGCTTGCCTGTTGATTAGCTTCTTCCTGTAGGATGTGCCTGATGAAATCTTGTGCTGTAACAACATCAAAAGATACCAGACACAACACAATGCAGTTTCACAACCCTTTAACATGCCTATGGCACATTACTAATACAAATCATTAAAATTGCAAGCTTATGTTAGTTATGTTAGTAAGTTAAGTAAAATTAATGTCTCTTTTTCCAATGGCCAGTGAATTGTGTGGTGTTGTGGTGCCTGATCCTCATTGAATGATCAGCTGACACACATGGTTGGACATCATCCCTACAAACATTACTAAAACAAACCAGGTGATCGAAGAGAATCACCCCTGAGTCATGTACTCATGAGTTACAGGGTCACAATACACAGTATTAATGAAGCAGTCATTTACAGTACACAAAACAAATTATTCTTACCCTGTAAATTATACTAAAGTTCTTCTTCTTAGCACACTCCTAAAGTAAAACATAATTATATTAAAAACACTTAAATCCAACAGTTGTTCAATTTGAAATTTTAGTTTTGAGTGGATTTTACACTAGGGCCACGGTGCACTTAAGTCAGAAACCTTGTGTCTTAGGGTTTCAAAATTTAAAATACATTTATAATCTACAAAAAAATGTTTATTGTTAAACTGTAAAATTCTCAAGTGTTGACAGTAGTTTATGGTAGCTAGTCATGTTTAATGCTATAAAACTTACTATTATCTGAAACGCTGGGTGCACTTTTGAGTGTTTCTGTTTGACATTAGAGAAGTGGAGACCATCTACTGGCACACAGTAGAAGCAGTAGTCAAGTATGGTAAAAATAATCAGGAATACAAGCGATGAAAACATCAATGTATATCTCAGCTGACGCTGTGGCACCACATTATTATTTTCATATGGCGTTATAATTGTAGATTGTGTTCCTATGAATGAATATTAAATTTTTTCTTATTTTGTAAGGACGTTTTTCTATTGTCACTTTATTTTGATGATATGCGATCTCACTTCTTCTTCCGGTGTTGTGAAGCTTTAGCAGCTGCTAAAAATGCTTTTCTTCCATGCATCAGTTAATAAAAAGTAAACAGCAAATTAAGTGTGAATTTTAGGACGAACATGGCCGAAGAAGAAGAAAACTATTCAAGCTCATCAATATGTCATTCCATATTGTGATGCAGTAGGTAGAGAGTACTAGCTTGAGTGAGACTGACAATCTTGGGGTGTTGTGATTGGCTGACCTTCTTCTGGTCTGTGATTAGATGGTTTTGTGACACATTTGTAACGCTGTGACAGGCCGAACAAATAAAGAAATGAGACACTGAGCGAGAGGGAGACTGAGCAAGAGCTCCGGGCTTGTTGAGTGTAAAGAAAATAAATTTGCGAGAGGACAAGTTAATAAAATGCGTGTTTTTATGGTTAATAGCAGACATTTTTTGAGCACAAAATGAATTTTTGCTTGCTCGGTTTACATTTTCTGTCCTCGAAGTATTGTGTTTTGTTCGTACGAATAGTGACACAAATATAACGCCATACCAGGGCCCCTCTGACACCACGAGATAACCAACACAAGGAACAGCAACTAGATAGCGAAGTGGGGTCAGTTGTAAAAAAAACATCAATTAAATGCATATCACCATTCAGCAATTTAACAGTAAATATAAATTGCAGTGGTATTGGTATTGAACAACTAGAAATTAATTTATTCTAACTAGAATTAGCAATTCCTGCAGAAATTGCATGGGGTGTGCTGATCTGAGCCGCACCAAGGTGTTCGTGTCATGATGGGGTGCGTCACGTGGGGTGTTTGCGCCAGGTGCCATGGCACACTGAATGGAAACAGGCAGGGCTGTGGTGGGGAGCACACAATACACAGGGGAAACCAGCCGGTGGGTCACAGGGGAAGGGCACATGCACCACATAGACGGGTCAGTCACTGTAAGTGTAATGGGATAATTATGGTATCAATGGTATGGGACAGCATAAAGGTCAAGCAGAAGGAACTACCCTTACCCTCACACTGTAAAGTGCCTTGAGATAACTTTTGTTGTAAAATGGCGCTATATAAATAAAATTGAAATGAATTGAATTGAATTGAACTAAAATCCTGAGTGTTTAAAGGTAAATCACAATGTCGGGGATTTTCTTCATCATACCTTATTAGGCTATTATTATTATCCTGTTATGTATCCATGTCTGTATCCACGCTGTATCAATGTCTTATTTTGGTGTGGGAATGTATAAACAGGAAAGCAGGAGTCTGGGAGTAAGGTTAGAGTGACTGGGGAATCAGGAGGGAAGACAGACAAGACCAGTAAATAATAAGGCTTTATATAAATTCTACTACAACAACATATACATATATATTATAAGTTTACAAATAACATTGGAAATAAATGTATTAATTAAATAATTATATGTCATAAAATCATATGAGATGATCCATTCAGACAAATCTGGCGACAAGCTGTAATTGACCCGGGGCACGGACTTGCCTGCTTTAAATGATCACACCAATATACACACAATTCGTTTTAAACTCTGAAGCATTAGCTCGATGTTAAGTTGACATAGTAGACGTGAACTACGTCCGGTAGAAAAGAAATGCAAGTATAACCGACCGTAATGCTTCTATTGTGAAAGGCAAGCGGAACGGCTTCTTGTTGTTGCAATCGACAGCTTCAAATAACAGCCAGATCGTAAATGTCAACTCAATGGCTTTACATACTGTAATTTTAGAATATCTTGCATTTAATTAATAATCCAAATCTGAGATTATACCAGATTTTATTGTCCAGACGCCACAGAATCTCCACACGCTGTTTGACTTACTGCAGGCGTAAACAATTATTGCAATTCGACCGGTACAGCCACACACAAACAGCCTTAAATCCGACTGTATGTACTCTCACCATTTAAATCTGGCGTCGAGCTGTATATAGCTCGCTTTGAAAGTAACGTAACTGACATACTAGATACTAAAGTCGTACAAGTAATTGGTTCTGTTTGCTTTATAACAACTGTACATTATAAATATTAAGCGCCCAGCGTGTGTATACATCAGTATTTTGCATATGAACTGAGCCCTGCTTCTTAACAATACGGCCAAAGACCGAGTTAAACGGCTTCGTCTAACGTGTGTTACAATTATTGAGTTAAACCAGAACAGAAGTATATTCTTCCACCTCTCGTTTCCCCGACAGCTCTGTCACACGGTATGTGTTTAATAAACTCCGGGACAACTAACCTCATATAAACCTGATTACAATGTCAGTATTCATTTGCGTCTTATGGCGTATTTGACGACAGCCAATCATGCCAGTTTCATTATTTAGTGAAGGGTAGAGCAACGGCACCATCTAGTGACCGAAAATGTGTATAACATGCAGAATACATTGGTAATTAATTACAGACGAACCACATGATAAATTTTTTTTACGGACACACACATGATTCCTAATGTAGACCTACATTATGAAGTTTGAACGAGATTTTTTGGACAAAGCGTGTGGGACTAACTGAGCGGCAAACTTTAGGCGGAATAATAACATTAAAATAGAATAAACTCTGAGGAAAATCGGAGGAAATCATACATGTCTGACTGCCTTCAGCACACCCCACAATTAGACAGTTCAAAAAAATCTGTTGAAAGTGGTCAGTTTTAAATAAAAACTGATACAGTACTGTATGCTATGTTTCCTCTACAGTACTGTTATTTTAAAATAAAGTAATATAAGCAACCCCAAAAATATATATAAAACATAAAAAAATATATGTCTATAGATATCTGGATGATTTTTTTAATGAAATATATAAAAAAGAGGGATTCATTTTAAAAAATCTTTAAAAAATTTTTTTTCGAATTCACCCATTCAGGGTCACCAAAGCCAATCACTCTGGATATTTGATTTCACACAAATTATACGGCGGATATCATTCCTGACACAATCTTCCCTATTATGCAACTATACAGGACACAAACTACCAATCCTGGGGTTCTGAGACAGTTAGCACTTGCTGCCTACTTTACCTATGGCACTACTGTTCCAGCATTAATTATTCACACCCTAGAAATTATTACATTTACATAAAACATATGACTAAGTTAACAGTGTCACATGATTCATGATGTCTTAGGTGTGTTTTTTTAAGGACAGTAGTCAATATTACAACCAACAGCAGAACTGTCTGTCCCACAAGATTCAATGTTTGTGTTGAGATACATTAACTGTTGGGCTTCAAGTGGTAATGTCACCTGTGGTGAGTTGTGTAATACAGCGAGCAAACAGTGTATATGGCATTGTCAGTTCTGCCTATTTCACAATGTCAGTAGGGCCTAGTTCCTTAATGAAGACAGAACATTGAGAATTTCAGTATGTGATTGGATCAGCTTCCAACGCAATTCCCTAAGACGTTTGTGAGGACCAGGGTTGGTAACCACTGCACTATGCAACACAGACAATCTGACTATTAGAAAAGACAAAAAAGTGAAGGGAAACTTATTTAGTCTCCTTTCCTTCTTCATCTTAGACAATCTGAAAGACCCAGTAACAGCTCTTTTAGAACACTCCTCACATTGAGAACCTTGAGAAAAAAAATAAGACAGAACATTTTTATATGCGATAGCCACTTCCAGTAGAGTAGTATTAATGTGATATCAATTAGTCACGGTTGAGTGATTAATTTTTTATAATGTTTGGAGGTGTGTTTGAAAAAAAAGAATTAAATATGCACACATTTTTTAAGGTAATAAATAATCACCAATGGGTTTTTGAACATCAAAGCTTCTTACTTAGTATGTAGTACTGTGTAACAAAGCAGTAATGACATTATACACAATTACTTAAAATATGCATTATAGGTATGCACCTTGCAACTGTTCCCACTCAATCTACATATAAGTGAAAACAAAGTACATACACATACAGTAAATACACTATTCAACAAAACAAAGTAATATAATTTGACCAGAATCCTGTTGGGTAAGTGTTGCAAGATAAAATGTAGTCAGTTTTCAGGTCTCTAAATATAGTTTAAGTCTGGGCTTTGATTGGCAGAATAAACAATAGTCAGCTACATGTATTGAAGCCAGTCAGTTTTAGATCACTGCTAAAGTGAATGAAATCCTTCTGGTTTTGCTACTCCTCTTGGTTGGATGTCTAATACTAGGAAGGGTCGTTGTAAAATGGTAAATGGTCTGCACTTATATTGCGCTTTTCTACCTAGTCTGGTACTCAAAGCACTTTACACTGCTTCTCATTCACCCATTCACACACACACTTATACACCGATGGCAGAGCTGCTATGCAGCTGACCTGA
>JAUMTR010284665.1:0-11793 GCA_032270685.1 Microctenopoma stevenorrisi | reverse complement strand
ATAATAAAATTATCTCTCTCTCTCTCTCTCTCTCTCTCTCTATATATATATATATATATATATATATATATATATATATCATTATTATCATTATTAATTTTTATTCTTGTTTCTGTTTGTTGTTGTCGTAGTGTTGTTATTGTTCTGGTTGTAGGTTGTTGTTGAAAATATCATTTATATAAATAGCATTCTTACTTTAATTATTATCAAATATGAAATTTTACTTATTTAGATGTGACCAAAAATTATTCCGATCAAACCATCTTTCATAAATCCTAAATGTGTCCCTTTCTTTTTTACTCTTCCTCTTTTCCATCCTTCTCTCTGCATCTTCTCTTTCCACCTCGCAATGTATCGCTACTTATTTTCCTTTTTGGCTTTCTAAATCGTACTCAATTTTCTCGACATATGTTTTTTTCTCATGCTTTCTAAATGTTTCTATTTCTCTTTCTTTCTCTAATGCATTTTTCCTTCAGTTTTCGTTATATATACGTACATGCATAGACCCATTTAATTAGGATATGGCTATATGTTACTCTTTTTTAAGCTTTGTTTTGAATGTTAGGCTACATCGTTCCCGTTTTGTTTAAAGGTACCGTGCCTCTTCGAAAACCTAGACTTTTTCGCAAGTGTTACACTCCCTTTCAAAAGTACCGGTATTCCAGTGGTATAAAGAGTATAAATAACTAGTTTTGTTGTTGTTGTTGCAATGATTCGTGCATGAGCCGAATCGATTTGATTTAGGTCGTACTTTTTACTTGGGGTAAAACAATGTTATGAATAGGACTGAACATTTGACAAATAAAGCGACTAAACAACCGACTTTCGCTAAATAAAACGCAGGAAAGTTAATTTAGTTTTTTTAACATATTTTATTTCATCTGTTACAGGACACTTTGATTGGTGTAGATTAAGGTCGATTAATGTCATCAATAATTTTTCAAAAGAACTGAAAAGAGCTCTAAATTTGCACGGAACCTTTAATGATTTAACAAACTAATAAAAGGGTTTATTTCATAAAGCAATTATCTAAACAGAAATACCTCTTACTTGGTAATAGGATATCATGGTGTAAGAAATTTGGTCCTTCTACATTTTTTTGTATGAATGGCATATATATAAATGTATTTGTGGCAATAATGGTTACACATAAATGGATCAATATTCATATTTGTTATGCGTTAATACCAGACGCCAACAACGTTTAATCATTATTAAAAACTGGCTGTCCGTTTAAAGTCCCTGCATGAGTATTTGGAATTTTTATTTGTATTCAGCTAGTCCCACTAATCAGTTGCAAGTATCTCAAATGAAATCCATCAATGTCAAATCTTGACCATTAATTTAATGTTTAATGGTCATTTGGGAAAACTACCGTGTGTTTCAAATCATGAGATACGATCCGGAAATGATTACCAGAACGATTAAGTTCTTTGACGATAAGAAGATTTACGACTTAGCACCGGTATGCTGACTTCATAGTTACTGTGCTGAGTAACAAGCATTTCAAAACAAATAAGTAACATATGATCAGTTAAAAAATACAAAATTATGTTTAATCAGTTTTCCGAAACTATTATTAGTCATTACACAAAAATAGATCCATAATCAGAACTTTCGAATGCCCCTCTTATATAACAAATATATCTAGGTTCGATGCTAAATTTCTACAGTTAACAGACGCAGAAAACGAACAAAATTAATTCTGCAAAACTATATGTATACAATACGTTATTACAACACAATTCAGTTTTTTTATGTATTATATTTGTGTTGTATTTTGGAAAGGAGGCTTTTATTTACAAAATGAAATATTAATTGATTGATTGATTGGTAATCAAAACACAAGTTTGACCGATAAGTTTGACTTCACTGTAGTAGAAGTTGTGTAAAAGTGTCGAAAGTCAGTATCACAGTGCTGAAGATACATTTGATTCATATATGAACGGTTAGGCTACCCTCTCTTCTCCATTGTCTGTTTGGTTCTTATGCCAGTAATTTCTACATTTATTTCCCGATTGTCAGAGTAAAATAAAGATACTAAAGTATTCCACAATCTCGTGAAAATTGTAATAGATATGGATATACGTGCACCGCATTTGATATATGACTGTATAAAAAATAAGCACTGACGACTAAAATTATTGAGTGATCAATACCAGACGTTTGGATTCAGTGTGTATGCTTCATTGCACGGCGCATTTATTATATACGTATGCATAACAATTAACACTAGTATGTGAAATGTTTCTATGTGTAGGCATACAGATAAACTATTCAGTCATATATGTAAAAGAAATATATGGTAAAACAAGCAGAAAGTATTCTTTTAAATGCAAGAAGTTGTCACAAATACGAAATTCCCTTCGTATTTCAGACTCAGTGTGTATGCTGGAATTTTCCTTACATAAATAAAGTCCGAATGTGGGGTCGGAAATGGTAAATATCATTTCCTTTGTTTGCAAACTTATCTACTTCTTGAATTCTAAAGATGTTAAGTATCATTTTTCTGCACCATGATCTACAAGAAAAAATAACTTTGCTTCAGTACTGCTCTGTTCAATGGCGAATTAATGCCGGAACTGACCAGTTTCCGAGAACACTTTCGTGTTTCTTCCTTTTTCGCGCGCGCGCACACGTAGCCGGAAATTGCAGCCAAATTAAACAAAGAACAAATCTGCAGCCAGGTTAAATAACGGAGACTTTCGGACTTACACCAATCTACAAGAGCTTTAGAGGTTAAAATAGGATTTATGTTGAATTTATTAATAGGAATGTTTTTAATTTGAATACTTTAAATTGACAGATTTAAAAAGAATTAGAATCTACATGATATTCAAATGAAAATGATTAAAAATATATTTATGTGATTTCTTTTGGATAGATTAATGAGTAAATTGAATTTGACTATAAAAATTGATAATTTGAAAAATAACAATAATTTAAAATTGATTTTAAAAAAGAAAAGATTTCTATTAAAATATATAATAGGAAATTGGGAATTTAACCATAAAAACTGAAAACGTGAGAAAAAGTTAATTTAAGTATTTTCATGAAATTAAAAAATAAACTGTTTTAGCTTAGGTTCATACACTTAGAAAAAAGAATTGTTATAATATAAAATGATTATGGGAGCGATGATTAAGCTTAAGCATAGAACAAATCGGCAGCCATGTTAGACAATGAAAAAATCAGCAGGATTGAAATGGAAATATGGCAATAATTTTTTAATTCTATTTGTTTTAAAAATGTTTTTATTAATGTTTAAGTTTAAATTGAATTATAAAAATACATATATAACATAAATTATGTCAAACCAAAGACATTAAATTTGGTAGTAATGGCTTTCCCTTCTAGACGCTCAGGATTTAAGGTTAGCGTTATGACTGGTTTGTCGGTGTCAGGATAAATGCTTGACCGGCCGGGGTTCAGGCCCCCACGTGTATCAGTGCTACATCACTTGGCACGTAAAAGAACCAGCTATCTCTATAGAGGAGTTCTCTGTATCAACTTCCCTCTCTCTGGGGCGTCCATTAGCCCTAGTTGGCAGAAAGTGACGTTAATGATATAAACAAAAAAATTTACATACACATTTAGTTCATTCACAAAGTAAACTCAATAAAACGCAGAAGAACAACATTTGATCACCGTTGAAATTACCCTCAGTTCACAACAAATACCCTGAAACGACAGGGGAGGGAAATTGACCGGTTGTTTTAGGGTGTAGCTTAGGACAGGTGTAATAACCTAATGGTCGGCAAGAACAAGAGATAAGAATTAAAACATTGATTAAAATACCCAGATAATTAGTCTGAATAAACATCCCCCACGAATTCTGACATATGTCACAGAGATATAGAGGTGGGGGTATGCGACGAGTGTCATTAGCATATTCGGTGATGGGATGTATATTCTCCCATTTAACACTCTCACACCGCTGACATTGCAGGTATATCAAGTGCAAGATGTCATTGTTATTTTGATCTAAGAATAAAAATTAAAAATCATTGAATTATAAACATACTAACAGGTACCCATATAACGACTTAATGACTGAGGAGAATAAAGTATGTCTTTTAAAAATTGCTTTGTATACCAAGGAATCCTTAAAACTTAAGAGTGGCATTCTAAAATATAGTTTGAACGTTCTGATAAAACTATTAAACCGATCTGATATTAATAGTTATCGCTCCAATCATACATTTTAAATATGGAAGGTAATTAGACATATATGTTGACTTGTTCATAAACTTTTGACATAAGCATGAACTCTAATTTTACTCAAACGATGAAATCGAAAGCATCCTCACAATACCAAAATACTCAATTCACTTTTTCACAAAGTCACAATCCTGTCACTTTAAACATATCTGTGCATCAATATAACTCGATTATGTCCAGGAATAAATGCCATAATTAAGGATGTTGTTATAACGATAAACAACAGTAATATCAGAATTGAAATTGATTCAATAGGATGAATAGAATTGCATTTTGTGTTTATATACCCAAATACAATGCTTAATTACGTGCAGATTTAAGCCGAGTCAACCAATGGAGAGGCTCTGTTCAATAAGTTAATTGAGGACCAAAGGAATGTTGGGCTAGATGTTACTATTTTAAAGAGATTGGAGTTTGCGGGGATGCTCTTTTATCGTTTAATTTTGTACGAGAACGTGATAGATATAAATCGAAACTTACTCTTTCATATATATTCATCTAAACTGAAACGTTATCAACGAACCTTATGCGTGCTATTTCCGCTGTTGTATGAAAACACTTAGACTTTACACAAAGTCATTATGTTTGACATACATTGTATTTGGATGAAGATAAAGGGCGGTCAATTACTAAGTATGCACAATTTCAAATGTACTCATAGTTCACTTACAGCGCTTAAAAACGTATTGTTTTGCACGTCATGAGATTCACTGATATAGGTACACTTGGCGAGTGTCCTTATCTTGTATAAGCATCTTTTGTTCGTTTAGATATGTAGACAATAGGACACTTGTCATGTGTTTGCCTTTTGTAAGATACCTTTAAGTATCCTCATTGGATAAAACATGCTATAGTGTCATGTAATAACATTAACAAGACATTATTTTGGTGTTTGTCGTACATTTATATTAACATCTTTGGTTAAAATCAGTCATTACGCAAGTTTAACCGTACACGAAACTATGCATTACGCAAAAGTTAACAGTTTTAATATTCAAACAACTTTGAATATTGTTCGATTGGTATAGAATTACAGTACAACATTTGCTTAGTAACACTCGTTGAGAAAAAATTAAATACTTTTATTGTATAAAAGTGTGTGCAACATAGATTTAGAGTAGATAACAAACTTTTACTTTGAGGAATAGTGCTGACTAGAAAGGATTGTTAATAGGTGACACTTTCTATAATCTAACACTGTCACAAGAGTTGAAGACTATCTTACGATTCATTAACAAAATGATAAATATGTTGTTTTCGCGAAAAATGAGAGGGTACTATTTCAATTTCAAATACTGCGCAGGTTACTGAGAGCACATAAATACAAATATGTTAGACATAGATGTATGGTAAACTCTTAACTATTTAATTAAAACCTCTGAAACCCATAGATTTAAGAATTATGTAAAACCCATAGCTTACGACAAGAAACTATTGTTTAAAGTATGATTCTACTGAATAAACACTTTATGGCTGGAGAAAAAGACGAAAATCTCTGACTTTCTAGCTTGTTGGTAGGACTGTAGAGTAAGGTTTAATTTAAGATGTTGTTCGGTCTAAAGCTTAACGAGTTCTGCCTTTCACACTGCCTCGCATACATCAAAAGGGGATGGGCTAAAGGGTCAAGCCCACGTGGTATGATTGTTTAGATATAGATGTGTGCACAAGGTAGATGCTAAACAGACTACTTTAGATATATATGTGTACACAAGGCAGATGCTAAACGGACTACTTCAGATATATGTGTGTACACAAGGCAGATGCTAAACAGGCAGCTGGGCAAATGCATGTGTGCTTATCAAATATATGTTTGTATACCTTGCAGATTTTATATAGGCTGTTGTAGACACACATGTGTGTACACGTATCATATATTAAGCTGATTGCTGTAGATATATATGTGTGTATAAGCACAAATCCCACTGCTGAGCGAAATGTTTGAATATAACCCTTTGGCGATGTGTCGCTATATGCCATTTAAAAACATTAACAAAATTTGAAATAAAAATTATGTTATTCATGCTTATATATACTTTGTACATTTTCTTATAACATTTATACAGAAATATAAATTATTTCTGTTTCGGTTAAATGGTAACCAACTTAATGTATATGAACAATCACGTTTAGACAAAATTTGTATATATTTTTTCCCGAAGGTGTAAAATATATTTCGACTAAATGTAATTTGGCACAGTAGACATTTCAACCTGACAAGGAAGTTTAATCACACGCACGCCAATTTCAAAATCACGATAACATTATCAGTAACAGTACTACTTCTACCACTACTGTTCTATTTTGTGTGAAATGCACCTTAACTGGATAATAATAAAACTATTTTTATTTGTGTGAATGTTATAGCCTACGACTCAGTAGTAGCAGATATTCTCCAAGCATATAACTATGTAATATTTTGAGTAATAAGTTTAAGATAACGTTTGAACTGAATAAATTTCTTACTCCTTGAGATGATATTTTTATCATCATTAACACTTCTAAAGTTATAGTACCATGTAGTACCATGTAGTAATAGTAATAGAATGTGGATTATGATAAGTGCAAGTTATGGTAGTTATAGCGATAGTAGGTGTCTGTCTTTATTGTTATTGCATCGCTTTATAACCTCATAAATGTAACGGCAGCAAGAGCCCTTTGTACGAGTAATATGCTATGTTGTGATAGTAATTTCATTTACAGTTTGTTTTACGTCAGAGCAATTCCACATCGTTATTTTGGCAACAATTATAGAATGCTCCAGTTTTAGTGGTTACATGCATTCAAGCTCATGTGAAATAAAGTGATGTGTCATTTAATTTGACATGCATTTGCTTGAACATTTTAACAAAATTAAACTTTACTGTCTGAAGAAAGTATATTGTCCAGCCGTCACTGAAACTCGAACCCTGTCTGATTTAAGGTACTGACTGAATTTCCGGTCGCCATGTTCAGCTTACCTCATCAGTATAAGTCTCTATACCTACAAATACGTGGGGATATCAAATATGCTCTTCCTTGTACTTAAAATAGGAGAATGATGTCATATTTCCGTGACAGGACCCATAATAAAGGCGGAAGTCAGTACACGTCCTTTGTTATATATGTAGTAGTTTCAGTCCTGTGACAAAGGACTATGCTAAAAGGGGAATTGTTTGTTTTAATGAGAATAGCATTTGTTATATGCGTCAATCGCCTTTATGAAGCAAAACTTAGATACTATCATATAGATAAAAACTCGTGTTGTCTTGTTTTTGTTTATTGCTCTGAGGTAGCAGTCCTGGATGATCTTGTTTCTTCGTTTTAAAGATAAAACATCCCAACGAGCATCTTGTTTCTTCGTTTTCGAGATAAAACAGATCAGTAAATATGATAAGGTATATACAGTTACGGACATCTTGTACACAAGGTCGCAATGACTACTGAATTTATTTTAAAAATCATTACTCAAGCAATACGGTGAGAACATTGTTTTGATATCATGCATAATAGCAAATGCACGAATGTTTGTTAATGTGGTATGTATAACAGTAATATTTCGTAGGAAGTAATAGCTAATTATACTCGGAGAAATGCTAAACATCGAAGGACCTAAACGTTCTGGTGATCATTTCCGATAATTCATTTAATTTGAAGCACACAGTAGTTTTCCCAAGTCAACATTTAGCATTACATCCGTGATCATGATTTGACATTGATGGATTTTCCCAAGTCAACATTTAACATTAACATCGTGATCATGATCTGACACTGATGGACTTTCCCAAATCAACATTTAACATTACCTCCGTGATCATGATTTGACATTGATTGATTTTCCCAAATTAACATTTAACATTACCTCCGTGATCATGATCTGACATTGATGGACTTTCCCAAATCAACATTTAACATTACCTCCGTGATCATGATTTGACATTCATTGACTTTCCCAAATTAACATTTAACATTACCTCCGTGATCATGATCTGACATTGATGGACTTTCCCAAATCAACATATAACATTACCTCCGTGATCATGATTTGACATTCATTGATTTTCCCAAATCAACATTTAACATTACCTCCGTGATCATGATTTGACATTGATGGATTTTCCCAAATCAACATTTAACATTACCTCCGTGATCATGATTTGACATTGAAGGACTTTCCCAAATCAACATTTAACATTACCTCCGTGATCATGATTTGGCATTGATGGACTTTCCCAAATCAACATATAACATTACCTCCGTCAACATGATTTGACATTTATGGATTTTCCCAAATCAACATATTACATTACCTCCGTGAACATGATTTGACATTGATGGATTTTCCAAAATCAACATATGTGTATTTAAAACTTCTTAAACACATGGATAGATTCTGTTAAACTCATACTTTCAGACTTCAGACCGCTTGACAAGTAGTTTGAAGTGTTTGAAACTCTTAACTATATAGTTTAGATATAAACCATGGTTTTAGGTCTTTTTGTGCAAACGGCCTGCCATAAAATAGGCCCTTTAACTATATAGTTAAATTTTCTTAACCCAATTCTCCCGAATCCCTAGCAAAATTATGAGTTCACATGAATAGAGGGCTAGCTACGCCCCTGGTGTTCATTTTCTTTTAGTAGGAAAACAATTGTATTCAACTGTATTTACTAGGTTATATATTTCGTCAATAAAACGTGTTCAAATTTACATTTGCTTTGTGTGTATCAATTCAAATATTTGCCATTACACCATGAACGCCAATAATACTTCCTTACGCCGTGCAATCACCTTGCTGCATTCATTTTTGACTTGTTTACACAGTAAGGTGCTAGAGCTCAAATTACCCAAGTAGGCTGGGGGTTATATAATTTTCTGAAGTGAAGAGTAAAGAAAATCTTGTTTGAAAATAGTCTGGATAACTTGTCTTCATTTGATAAGATATAAATTTACATCAGTACTTCAGCCAACTTCTGGAAATGGACATTTCTGTACGTCATGTAATTGTATTATCATAATATTTGTATATAACCTTATTATCATCATACAGAAGTGAAACCATATTTCCTACTTTCTTTTATTCCTCTTTGATACCTTTTGTACATTTTTATATGCGCATACATTGTACATTGTTACTTCTCTATGATTCGTTTCGCTAGAGGATTTTCAATGGCGTGAATCGTTAGATTGTTTTTGTAATATATTTATATTAATGTTTTCGATTTCTGATGTAAAAAAAATGCATGTAATTTACAAGTATAGAATGCGTCTACCATAGTTGCATGGGTGGTGTATTTTCATATGAATATTAGTATGTGGTTGCAAGTTCACATGTCTATGGCTGTCGTAAATGTGTGAAACATCCATGTATTTTTTGTTTATAGATATGCCATGTTTGTATTGTAAAACTCTTTATCTATGAAGGTTAATAAATAGTGTATATTGTCTGAATATTGGAAGGTTTTTAAACACAAGATATTCAACTATCAACTAATCTAAATACGATTAATCATTAAGTATTCAAAACTTAGGCGCACTTTTTCTTTGTGTTCAACTATCAAACCAAAAGGGAAATTAATACAATACGAGTGTAACATAGAATTATATTAAATTCGTTCCAAATATTAATAAATTGAGCATGTAGGACTGGCTATTTATTTAACTCACTTATTTTGATATCTGTAAATAAGTTCCAATGTGAGACGATAAATAAATCCTTGGTGCAATTAATTAAATGAACTGGTACTATTTTATCTTTATTGTGTAAATCAGAAATACACCGTAAATGTATATAAACCTAAATAAATATGAAATAGCGAGAAGCTTAAATAATTCTAAACGGTTGCTTGAGACAAGCTTTATCAGTTACTATCATTCTTTGATAGTTGTTTTAAATGAACTAATAGAACAGGACAGACATAGTAATCATATTTTACCCAGAACATTGCTACATGTATTTTGTCAATATCCTACAATAAGCCCACAGCTGATTTCCATAATCAGCTGATTTCCATAATTATGAGAACAACATTTTATAAAGGTTTTTGACGGACGTTTTATTTATCTGGTTATAACGCCGTGAAATGATAATGAAGATACTGACAGGCACCTACCACAACTACTATCACCATCAATTCAAATTAACATAAACTGCCTTCAATATTACTAAGTGCAACTGATATCATTATAAGTGTTTTATTAATGATTGAAATAAAGTTGGTTGTCATTTCAAAGGAAATAGAAATTCTATATATGCTTAGAGGATATCTAGTTCTACAACATCGTATGCTATAAAATATTAACACAAATTACTGTTTCTAATATAATTTCTTTATTGTGTATTCTATATAGATAGCTATTAAGAATTACAATGGTTGTACCGATTTTTATTTATTACTATAGAAGAAATTACTATTAAGGACATGATTACAGTAATTATCATTAATTATCAATAAACTACGATTAATGATGTATTATCATTATTATCATCATTATTTTATGAACTTGTCTTGCACAAATTAAACTGACAGGTCAGGTCGATATGTCTACTAAATCAAATCACCATTGATAGAAATGTTTTCTGAACCTTTGGGAGAAATATACAAATTCAGCCGTATACAACTTATAACTAAAAAAAAAAGGTATCTCTATAACTATTGTCCAGTGAATATGAATTTTATGAAGCTATTTAGAGTTATATAATAATAACAGCGGTATTTTTCGTTATGATATGAATAACTATAATCAGTACTCTTATTATCGTAATTATATGAATAATGATATTTTTAATCATTAAATACTTCAATTTTCATGATCTAAGAATTGTAATTATATGAAATGGTCATGCTTTTCATTAATTTTATGTCAGATTGAAATGTCTATTATGTAATAATACACTTTAGGCGAAATATACATAGAACATTTGGGAAAAATTTACTAATTTCGGCGAATGATATTTACTTCCAACAAAAATAAAAGTTTGTGTGTTATTAACTAATGAATGTGTATTTCATTAACCTATTTTTATATAAATTGTTACTGATATTATAAGTATGATTATTATTATTATAAACAATAATTATTATTATTATACTATTATTATTATTATAATTATTACTATTATTATTATTATTATTATTATTATTATTAATTTATTATTATTATTATTATTATTATTACTATTATTATTATTATCGCTACTATTGGTATATATTATTATTATATATATTAATGTTATTATCATTGCTGTCATTATCATTATTATAATCATAATTATATATTTTATGATTGTTATCATCATAAATATTAATATTATAAGTAGTAGTAAAATAAACGAAATATCAAATTGTCATGCTTGTGATAAAAGATTCATGTCAAGTTGTAAAGTCAATTCTACGAAATAACCCTTTGGGCGAAATATATTTTTAACCTTTTGGAGAAATATATACAGATTTAGCCTAAACGTGGAATTTGTCCATACACTTTGAGGTGGTTACCCTTTGGGCGAACCGCAAAAAATGTATATCTTTCATTTTTAATGTTATAAGTCTGAAAACGTGCACACAATATATGAATATACTACTAAACATACTTTTG
>JAUMTR010284535.1:0-11827 GCA_032270685.1 Microctenopoma stevenorrisi | reverse complement strand
TGTACAAGAAAACTCATCTTTGTCTCTCTCTCTTCTTTGTGCATTTAATAAGTGTTTTAGGTGGATAAACCTGACACTTATGTTAGCACTACCTTAAGGTTCCTGGTGGAGTTGGACATAGCAACTAAAACAGACTTTTATAATCAATATTTTTCAGTGATCCCTTGACAGTCCCAGGCCAGCCGAAAGACATAGTCCCTCTAGCGTGTCAAAAGGCTTTCCCAAGGTCTTCTTCCAGTAGGGCATGCCTGAAAAACATCCTAATTAGATGCACGAGCCACCTCAACTGGCTTCTCTTGATGCGGAGGAGCAACAGTTAAGACTTTGAGCCCCTCCCAGTGACTAAGCTTCTCACCCTGTCTCTAATGGAGAGCCCAGACACCCTACGGACAAAGCTAATTTTAGCCGCTTGTATTCGCGATCTCGTTCTCTCGATCACCAGCCACAGATGGTGACCATAGGTGAGGATAGGAGTGTAGATCCACAGGTAAATTGAAACCCTCGTCTATTGGCTCAGCTCCTTCTTTACAACTACAATGAATACCGGTACAGAGCCCACCTCACGTGCCTGTCAGTCTTCCGCTTTATTTTACCCTCACTCGTAGACAAGACCCCAAGATATTTAAACTCTCTCTCCTAACCTGAGTGGGCACGCCACCCTTTTCCGCCTGTGAACCATGGCCTCAAATTTGGGATTCTCATCCCAGTCGCTTCACACTCGCCTGTTAACTGATCCAGTGAGAGCAGCCTGATGAGGCCAAAAGAACGTCATCTGCTTAATGCAGTGTTGCAATCAGCAATCAAGCAGGTCCAACTGCTGGCAATGTGCGCCAAGCTCCCACACTAATTGTACAGCTACCGGATAGCCCTTAAAAGGGAATGGGATACCTCTGAGGGTAGACTATCTGACGGATCCTCTTTTCCAGGACCCCTGAATAGACTTTCCCGGAGAGGCTGAGGAGGGTGATCGCTCTGTAGTTGGAACACACCCTCCGGTGATTTGTGATACTGGGTGATAGAAGAAAAAAGGAATGGACAAATGAAATCACAATGTAAGGACTTACTGAGTAGAATCCTACATTTGAATAATAATACCCATTACTATTATTACTATATATTAATATCAGTTTCCCACTCATTCCTGACACGAAGTGCAGAGCTAACACACTCTCCATTTCTCCTTCAATATCCCGATTTGTTAGTCTGCATTAAAACAGCAAGTGAATGAGACGTTCACCACATCTCTAATGGTAATAACACCACAGCTGAAGAGACTTTTAAAGGAGCTGCAAACAGGTGTGAGTTCGCTGCAGTTTACTGCAACTCCAAAAAGCTGAAGGAAGGGTGAGAAATGAGACCAAAAGGAACAAAATGGTGGTAATGGTAAGCCCTGTCAGAAAAGCTGAGCAAATTAATTAGTCATTCTTCCAGTTCTGAGTTTTGTTTCCCAGGAACAGAAACTTATCAGAACATCTTCAGCCCTCCTCTCAGCTGTTACTGCCTGAAGTTTCTATGCAGTTCATTTAAAGTTAAAAGACAGTTTTCTTTTACAAAACCTCAATTTTATTACGGAGTGAAATATTCCTTATTCTCTCCATTATTCTCATTTACGATATACATCAAAGACTTGTAGAATTAATAGAATTTGCGTTATAGAACAAGTATGAACATTTTTCTTTGCCACACGAATGCAGCATAGAGGATTATTAATTGAAGCCTAATGAAGTGCACATGGATAAATATGTGATTCCAGTGTAAATTATATTCATATTTATATTATAAGTATTTGACATTTATAGTAGTGAAATCCCATGAAAAACCCTAAATGTGGACCGAGTTAATAACAAAGAAGCAAGGGGAGCACAAACTGTTCATGTGATGTGCAAATGTGTTGAGGGTGGTGTGATGCTGTGTACAGGAGTGCAGTTCAGCTGTTTGGGAGAAACTGGTGAAGGTCCCAGCTTAAACTAAATGATTTATTGTTGTGTACAATATTTAAACACATTTATATATCACCACAGACCCCTCCCCCCCCACACACAACCTCTTCCAGCTTCTCTCATCTGGTAGACGCTACAGAACTCTGTTCTGTACTGAACTCTTTCTGTCTATGTGCTTACTGGTTACAACTTGTTGTCTGTAATTTGTTTTTAATTTATTGCTTTTCACATGACTGTACTGTCCTTGAAGAGCCACAAGAGACCTGAAGCAAACTACTTGTATGTACAGCATACCTGGGGAATAAAGATGATTCTGATATCCATTAGTTACATACACAGTGTATCAGCACATTTATTATTATTCAGTGTCACAGGTGTTATTAGTGTCATGATACAGTGTTTATAGCAGTACACTCTCTCTCTATCTATAGATACATATACACACAGAGAAGATATTACAGAATATTGCAGTACAGAAGATTCAAAAGATATTACAGAAAAATCCACATCTAAACAGAAACATATTGCTCGTTCAACACATCAACAGACTATTATACGTGTAGTGTAACTGTAAGAACTGACGGTCAGTTTGCAACAGTGGGAAAATATGTTGGTAAACTATTTAAACAATGTTTATGGTGTCAAATTAAAAACTGAACACCACTTTTCACTGGATTTTTTGCAGAAACTCCTCTATGTCTCTACACATCGGGCTCCTGTTCAGGTCTTTAATCTTCCCCAGAATTTTAATGCTGTTCTCTCTAAAGAAGGACTTCTCTGGTATCTCTGCTGCCTTCATGTGATACTCTATCGACGTTTTACTGTCATTTTTGGTAAAGAACAAATATTTTGCATATTGATTGTACAGCATCTGTCTGTCTGCAGGTTCCAGATCACTCTCCAGCAGCTCCTGGTAGATCTGCTCAGCTTCAGCCAGACCCTCGTTAGACTTTGCATATATGTTTGCCAGGTCTATTTTCTTCACAAGGGAAGAATTACCGTAAAGAGAAATCACCTCCTCGTGGAGACTGATGGCTCTGTCAATCATGCTTTGCTCTAAACTCTGACTGTTGCTTACTTGTAGGATTTTCCATTTGTAGCAGAGTGCAGCACATGTCTTCAGATAAGGATTAACTGGATCTATTTGCAGCATCTTATCGGCCAAAGCTATAGCTTCATCAGCTGAGATATATTCCTTGTAAAGCATTAGTAATGCTTTCAAACCACTATAGCTGCTGACAGGATTTTCCAAAATCTTCTGGGCTAACTCACATGCTAAACCTTCAGTCGTTTCTTTATTTATTTCACCTCTCCTAGCACGCTGATCAGTGTAGTGAACAGCGAGGTACAGGTTCTCTGGATCCTGTTCCTGAGCTGTTCTCATTTTTTCCATGATGTCATCATTCACTCCTGTTTTGTTGTACTTAAGGCAGGAATAAGACAATAATGCCAAGACGTAGCTGCTCTTCCACTCCACCCTCTCCGGCTGCATCCTGATGGCTCTCTCAAAGTAATCTGAAACCTGTGATTTGTTTTTGCTGAACTTCATCAGGGTCCAGGCTTTTTCAGCGTAGACCTCTGGGTACAGTTGGTCCTGGGACGGAGGTGGGTATTTATTGATCAGAGCATCAATCTTTGACAGGTACGACTGACTCTCTGCTTCTTCTCCCAGGTGGTGGTGCAGCCAAGCCTGGTTTGCATAGTTCACCATCAAACACTTTTCATTATCTGAGGCTGTGTTTCTCTGCTTGAAGGCCTCTGCAGCCCTGCTGAAGAAACTCCTGGCGTCTTCATTGAGACCCAGTTTGTGGTGGATGTATCCCTGCAGGTTGTAGATGTGACCCAGCCAGCAGTTTCCTTCATCAGCACCAATGTCCTCCAACTTGTCCCTGACACGCCATAGTTTGGATTTGCTGGGGTTGATGTCCCAGGTGAAGTGACACTGCAGGGCTTCCAGTTTGGTCTCCAGTGTTGTTTGACTCCGATCTTCACTGATATAGATAATAACAGAAAACATAACACCTTGATTATTATGACAAGTTTGCTAACATGCCTGGAGAAGTTCTGGTCAGTTCATATAGGACAGCGTTGGAGGAAGTAAAACAAGGTAAAGATTATAAAATAAGAGACAGGCAACCTGAAAATGAAGCTCTACAGTAGGAAAGTAGGAATGGAACATTGAAGAAGGGCAGAGGCAGGAAGGAGGCAGGAATACAAAGTAAGGTGTGTTAGTTAGATGGGAACTTAAGAAAGAATCAAAATAAGGATGGATGGATTTACATAAGTACAGATGATTAGAAAAAGAATCAGGGAATGACAACATATGAATCTTCCATAGAAAATACAGACACAGAAACTTACTTCATCGTTCAGCTGCTTCTTCTGCTCTAAATGTCTGGATGTGTTTGCAGCATTAGTAACAGTTTTATACCACTGTAGCAGGACTTCTCAGAATGGGTGTGGCTAATGCTCCACTTTGAATTCCTTCTCTTTCCCAACCAGTTCCTTTTTAGCTTCAGGCGGGGCACTTAGTCATTCCTGACTTTCATTTGTCTTAAATAGAAACCTAAAGTCTCATCCCTGTTTTGTTATTTGGTCATGAAGGTGATTTAAACAAAGAGGATTTGTATTACCTTAACGTGTGTGACACACTGAGCTTCAAGCGGTGATGGGAGAGGTTGCTTGGAGATAAAGCCCTCTGCGTCGTTGGCATTCGCCTGAGGGGAAGATCAGAGAGGTGTCCAGGTCAAGGGCAGGCCAAGGTCAGAAACACAGAAATCCATAGAGCAATACACTGGCATCTTCTGGTTTTTACATAAACAGAAAGATGAGGGCTGGTAGAAGTACAGGAACTCAATAGTCCAGTGAAAGGTCAGCTATTACATAAAGAAGATCCTTCACTACAGGTAGAAGTGTCACTTAAAATTCTTTACAGAAGCTGAGACATGAAAGGAATGAATGTGTTTTAAACATCAACTATGACAAATGACAACTACGATGTTCGTGTTGTTACCGTCTCTACATGTCTCCTCATCCCTTCATCAGTTTCCTCCTCTGCACATAAACACAAGTCATGGTGACGGGAGTTCATGTTGAGATCACAACAAAGAATGTCAGGTATGTAGAAAGGATCGGAGATCATGTACCAATAAAGACTGCACAAAGCCACTATGTTGTGTAATTTGCTTTTACTATGTGAGGAACAAAGTGAGGCGAAGGCACATTGTACAGTAATTGTTTTAATCATTGTTAACGTTTTGAAAAAATGAAACTGAAACTTTAACAGTTCTAATCTTTAGGCATTCTGACTGTGTTTTTCTCTTTAATTCAAAGCAGATAATCATCAGCAGCAGTCTCCGGTGACAGACTCTGGATAAACCTAATTTAACCCTGAAGGTCACTGTGGCCTAATAAAACGTATCAGATAAGACGCCTGTTACAGTTTGTGGATATGATGGTGTGGCTTTGGTCGTCAGGTTCTGGTTCTGAGGTTATTTTCTGTTCTTTTGTTAAAGGTTTATTACAGGTTCATTATGTATATTTTAATTAGCTGCAGACAGGAGAGTACAGGCACATTTTACCCAGTATTTTTATTACTTTTACCCTGTCCTGTGTTGAAATCTAATCACATAATCCACTAATTTATTCCTTTATCAGAGCCATTTAACCCCTTACAACATTAATTTATTTAAAATTAAACAAACAAATTAATTGTTTGTGTTTTTTAAGTCCATTAAAATACTAAATTACCTGGATATTGTTAATTTGAATGTAGAAAATAACAGGTTTAAATGTAGCTATGACTCAAATAAGCCTCATTAGACAAAATAGAAACTCAACAAATTCTGTAGATTATTTTATTGATGCTGCTTTTGCTGTACCAGGAGCTTAAAGCCACAACACACTGTGCCAGAGTGTGGACTGTTCGCCCTCGCCTCATAAACTCGATTGACTTGTGTGATTAAACTGCTTATAACTTGTTATGGATGTGGGTCCCAGCACCTTGTTTATTTAAATTGTAAATTGTGAGACGTACCTCGTGTAGCTACTTCTGCTATTTATTGCTTTTGACACCTGTTCCCGTTTGTAGCTCTTGGAAAGACTCCTCCTTTTCTTTTGTTTGTTGGTTATATTAGCCTTAATAAGTAGCCTTTGTTAGCCCTCGTGCTCGGTTCATTTGTTTAATGTTGTACTGAGCGTCCTACCTGCTCCCTTTTTACACAACCACTTTACTTTGAACATCTGGGTATTCTATACTTTATGTTGCCTCTCTTCAACAAGTCAGCCGAGCTGCAGCAGGGTTAATATGACAAAAACATCCTAAATGAGTTTAAGCAGTCACAAAGACGCACAACTCAACTTAAACTAGGCACTAAATGACAACAAAACAACCACAACCCAGCTACTTCTCTGATATTTACAGATCAGTTATTTACTATAGATACTTTGCTGTTGTGGCTGTGTAAAAATGTAATGGAAAGAATTACAGTACTCCACAGTGTATTTACACATAAAAGGTGAAACCACATTTTAGTGTCAATGACTGGAGACATTTAGCTAGAGTTTGATGTTAAAGCATCGTGTGGCCTCTGAATATGACCTACATGAAATACATAAATTAGCACAGGTAGATGTGCTTGTGTTTGCAGAGCCTCCTCAGCAAAAATATGTTTCATGTAAAGCATTAGTAACAGTTTTATACCACAGAATCGTTGTGGCTGACTCACATGCTCCACTTTCAATTCCTTCCCTTTTCCTAACTGGTCACTTATTCATTCCTGACTTTCATTTGTCCTTAATAGAAACCTAACGTCTCATTTCTTTTCTCTTATTTAAGATCACAGTCGAGTCTTTTCTCCTTTGTGGTCCCTGCTGGTGGAACAACTTCCCCTCCCACATTCGACTGTTTGACAGTATCATCACCTTTAAAAAAACATTTAAAAACTCACTTGTTCAAAAAGTACTTCACGTCCTCAGTCCTCAGTGGATTAAAATGAATAAGCTGGAGTGAGGTGTTTTATCCACATTGACAACTATTTTGTATTTTATTGATTGTGAGTCTTTGGTGGTGACTTTCTTTAATGAGGAGCGGCTGTAAGAAAACAGAACAATTTTCCTCTGGGATTAAAACTAATACTGCTAGATGCTGTTCAGAATGTACCTGTGTATTTATGTTTCAGACTGTGGTCTGAAGCTTTGATCTTCTGAAACTCTTGTGGCTCAGTGGTTATGGTCCCACTATCACAGTGTCTCTAGTTCAAATGTGGCTCGAACCTTTTGTTTCCTCTCTATCTTTAGACACACTGAGCACTAAAAAGAACTTGTTGAATTAGACCTGACCTGTTAAAATCCAGTTTAAAGGTGAACTGCAGGCTTCGGTGGTTTATGCAGAGGTGTGTCATGTGCTGACTGTTGGAAAACGGACAGAAACTTATATTGTCATAGAAAGATTCACACTTCTAGGTTTCAGACACTATAGCGCCTCCAACAGAAACAAACTGGCCTAATATAAAGATGATGAAATCTACTACACTCTGACATGTTTGGTTCATCATTCTGCTGCACTGAGAAATTGAGTTTGTCAAGGTGAAATAAAGTGAAGGACACTGAGTTCACAGACTGAGGACAGTTATGGGAGGAGGGTCTAAGGTGACTGTAGCCTCTTGTTCTTATGCTGGTTTGTGGTGGAGAAGAAGAAACTCTGCTTGTCGTCTTTTCATACCATGATATTGAAGATTATGTGTCCTCTCTTCCACTGACTGCTGAGTAAACTTCGAATAACACAAAATAGAAGACGGCACATTAGAAATTATCTGGAGAATCACTATCAGCGATGAGCTGGGGGGTTTTGAAGGTTTTTTTTTTTTGCAACGTTGCTGCTCTCATTGTGATTGGCTAACATTTATAGACAGGCAAACCACCACACCCACATTCAGAACCTACCTTCACGTTGGGAGGAAGCTGGTGTACCCAGAGAGAACCAGCACAGGTGCAAGGAGAACATGCAAACTCCTTAAAGAGCGGCACCCAGGTGACCCATGCATTCAAACCAGGGTTCTTTTTGAAATGAGGAGACGGTGATAACTGCCCCTGGATCTGTTTTATTTTTGCCAATACTGATGCTGCTGTGTTACATTACACTGCCGCAGACTGTTAAGGAAGCAGATCACTACCCACAAACATTCAATTTTACCAAAAATGCAAAACCTGAATAAAACTAATTTGCAAAGCCTTGTGCAGTCAAATGAAGTGCGCATTAGTGAGTTCCATCATTATAGGAAAGTGAAAGTAGCCAGGACAGCCACAGCTGCTTTATCATAAACATCATGAAACAAGAAAAGGTAGAACTATGACCTAACCTAGAACAAAGGACCTTAGAACAAAACGTCTCTACTGAAAGAAAAAAGTCCAGTTAAAATGTGTTCGTATACTTATTTATCACATTAAATTGTGATTTAGGATTAAGAAAAAAACAACAAGAAAACACAAATATATATTTATCATGAGTGTGCTGCAAACCTGGAGTGTTTCAACATTGAACACATTACTAACTGAAATAACGGGATGGGGTGAATTCATTTTATGCTGGTGTTCAAAATACTATCGTAAAAAATAGTGGTCTGGGTCAGAACTCTAGGTCAAACTGTACTATTCTTTCTCAGTCAAATTCTGGTCCTAAAATAGAAGCTGTGGGCCGTGATCCGACTTTAAGTGATGTATAATTTAAGGGGATAACACGATATATCCTTCGTCTGTGGTATGAGATCAAAGTGATTCCAAACTCTTCAATGCCCCTTTCTGTTTTCACTCTCCATCTGTCAAAGACCCCTCCACACTTTGAACACTTTTAAATGACAATGACAGGTCTCAGACAGACTTCCTGTGAATTTCACACCAATGCTGTCAAACTGCTGAAGCAGTTACAAACTGAGTCAAAAGGACAAAAATAACCACAGCAAATGCACAACTGATTGGGGACGGGGTAAACTGTGGACAGGTCGGGCCTACTATAGTGAGTATTAGATAAAATGGAGCACTGTGCAATTTACTTCAACATTCAATAGTGTAGCAGCATAAACGTAACAAAATCATGGCATGATGTCATTGATCACTCACAATAGGAATCTTCTGCCACCGTTTCCAAACCGAAAATCACTGCAGGCCTTACTATGAATTTAAAAGTCCTTCCTTTCACCTTCGTTGCCGTCTTTCAACAACATCCCTGACACTTGTCCCCGTTGCTTCCACCCTCCCTGCACTCTCCTCCTCACCTCTCTTATCTGTTCTAACTTTTTATGACTGACCACAGACATTTACACCCTGAGCTAAATCTTCTAACCGTGCAGTGACAGAAAATAGCCAGCAGAGTGTATCACGACTTTAGCTCTAGAAAAGGCAACCGAACGCTTCTTCCCAACAAACATCCAGTGCACAACCATCGGATGTAAGATGCTAGCAAGCAAGCTCTACGTGGTGGAAGGCCATAACCAGGTGGCTGGAGTATGGGCTGGAAGTCCCAGGCTGTAGTGATGTGTCTGCCACACCCAGACCTGATTACTGACAAACCTGTTGAATGAAGAAATCACTTAGATAGAATCTAGCTGGCAAAATGTAGCATGACATATAAGAAGGTATGCAAGTTGTGAGACATACAAATTCACAACCCTGCATTGACGTAGGTGATGAAACCCACCCATATACACAGGAAGGAAGGAGGCGGGCTTTGCTAGGTGCCACTGACATAGACTTGATTAAGGGTAATCTTCATCACTGAACAGCAGAATGAAGGAAACGTCTCTGCAGTGTCTGCTCTGTAAGTAGAAGATCTGTCTGTTCTAATCTCAGGGTCATGCAAAGGAAAACCAAGTCAGTCACAGCTACAATCCCCGTTTTATCAGGAAGAGCGATTAAAAGTGTTTTAGGAAGAAAAAAAGGGAAAAGTAAACAACATTTCTACAATCTGAGTTTAATGGTTTAAAAGAAAATGTAGACTTTACAGATCCAATGCCAGAAGATACGGGGCCAGTATATATACTGATCCAATACTATTACCTTAACAGGGCAGCCCGGCACAGAGTTCTGCCCCTACACAGCAGGGATCTCGCTTTTCCTCCACTGTTTTCTTAACACCTTACTAATAATAACGTAAAGCGATTTTCTGTATACTGTGTATGAAGGAGATCCAGGAGACACGAGTCCCTCCCCAAAGTCCCCCGTGAGGTTTAGGCAAGTGATGTTCTGAGGTTAGGGTTAGGGATAAGATCATATTTGGTTTTCATTCTGAATGCGGATGTTGTGTTTGTGAGGCAACTGTCTGAACTGACATGTTTAACTCTGTTATCTTGGTATCAACTCTCTTGATATTTTGGATCGCTTTATGTGAAATCATCATCGGCAGCAGACAGAGATGATGATGAACAGCTGGTAAATACCAGTGGTGTAGAATGAGGATGATGCCACAGATCTACTCTACACAGACTGTTAGATTTGACACACAGTGCCACGTTACTGTTACGACCATGCGTGTGTTCAGTATTAGTAGACGTCCTGGTTTGTGGAATATGTCACAAGTCAAATACAAAAATAATCACTTGTCATAACAGCAGAAAGTATGTTTCTGGTCACGGACCTCAGTCTGTTTCCTTTTTTTTGGCTGAATTGTCTCTTGTGTTGAAGTCAGTATTTACTTGTTATTTCTCTTTAGTTGTGACCTCACTGCTGTGCTACACAACAAACCAAGGTCAGTGAACTGTTTATTTATTTTTATTCCTGCATATAGAAATGTATAAAGTCCCTTGAATCTATGTGGAAGTGATTGTAGAGAACATGCTCTGTGGGTAGAATATATTTCCATTTAGGCTGTCACGGTTCACCCCGGTCTGCCCCGCCTCCCTGTGTTTTTGTGGGTCTTTCGTGTTTCTCGCCACACTCAGTTCTGCCCTCGCATCTGTCACGCCCCGCTCCCAGCCACTTATTCACTTGTACACACCCAGCTCCCTCTTTCACTCATGTCATTACCTGCAGCTGAATTCAATCACCCACTCACCTGATCACTCCCGGCTCCCGATCCCTCACCTGTTAACACTTCTGGTCATAAGCGTCCCTTATTTTCCCCCCCTCAGTCAGCCGCACGCTGCCGGATTATACTGCCATGATTCTCCACGTCCTGCAAAACTGTTATGTTTCCTCCACGTTCCGCCAGTCCTGAAGGCTCTGTGTTCCCTGCCAGCCTGTCGATCCCCGTCTGGTCTGCCGTGTTCCGTCCTGTCTCCCTGTTTGTAGTTGTTTGTTTAGGCCCCTGTACCCGCGTTTATCCTCCCGTTTGGAGCGGGTTTTCAGTTCTGGTTCAGCTCAGCTTAGGTCTGACAGTTAATTAGTTTCTTTATCTCTGTGTTAGTGTGTGCCTCCCTTGTGGAGTGATTTTTGGTTAAACCTGTTTATGTTCAGTTATCTGTTTTCCTTGGTTGTGGTTATTATGTGTCTGTTAAAAAACCTCTTTCCTTTAAACCCCTCTGTGTTCCGAGTGCTATTGGGTCCGTTACCTCAATTCCCTGACATAGGCTGAATAAAGAATAATGTTTTGTAGTATTTGCAGTTTACTTTTTAACCCCCACAGCTCGTCTGACTGTGAGTCCCAGCAGATCTCAACTGTTTGAAAGAGAGTCTGTGTCTCTGAGCTGTGAAGTAAACAACATCTCCGCTGGATGGACACTGAGGAGAAACACAACCAGACGACAGATGACTCAGTGTGGAGACGGTTGGGGAAAAGCAGCTGGTTCTTCCTGTAACATCAGCTACATCATCTCGTTCGACAGTGGTGTTTACTGGTGTTGGTCCAGAGAGGGATCCAGCAGTAACATCATCAACATCACTGTCTCTGGTAAGAT